>JACVVK020000028.1:0-160000 GCA_018292915.2 Batillaria attramentaria | reverse complement strand
TGTGGTGAGTCCGCGTGTACACTTTCTATTTATTTGTTGTAGTTGTTTGTTTGTTTGTTTGTTTTTGCTGCCCCAACTCTTTGCCAGCTCCAGTGGTACTCCTTCCAGGTCACGGGTGGAATCCACGGAGGGCTCGGAAACTGGGACAATTTTAATTTATGCATGATACCACTACACTGCGGGGGCCGGTTTTTTGAGCAAACAGTCAGGCAAGCCAGCACGCGAGCAAGTAATCGGCGAGCGAACGAACGAGTTCTGCAGTTATCTTTAAAAAAAAGTCGTATGCACCTCTCAGCTCCATGCCGCTTACGCCCTTTTTGTCCCCCATAATTATGTTAGTAGAGCTGTCTTGTTGGCTGTTCAGAATACTGTCATCTGAAAACCCGTATGTAGCTTGTGGCAGACAGTGTTTTTTGGGGGAGTTGAGAGAGCTGTTGCATGACTGTTGGAAGTGCATCACCTTTTTACCTCTGTTTAGTGGATTATTAATTAGCATTGTTTTGTTTCATTGGTGACATGCAGATATACAGACCTTTTCATGTGTAACGGAACATTCTGTCCGGTTTTTATCAGAGAGCAAGTCTGTTTGTTTTCAGCTTTATTTGTAACACCACTGTAACTGCCTGAAAATGCAAAATACATGTAACAGAACGACCCCCTTTAGAAAATATATAAATGTGATTTTAAACGAAATCTTAAGCACGCCACCTGGGTTGCTCCGCGCTTTGCTGATCCTTGTGTCTTGGGAGAAAAAATCTCTGCAAGGCAACAGCAATACACTTTATGTGCGCGGTGCTCGTAAAGTATCTTAGTGATAGGAGAGAAAACGATTTATATTACTAAGACAAGCCCAGTGCCAGAAAGTACAGGAAACTCTTTAGCACAAAGAATAAGACCTTATTGACGAAAGCCATCTCCTTTATAAATATCATCAGAACGTTTATTAGAGATGGTTAATCGTGTTCCGGATAAGAACGCATGGCTAGGTCATTGACTTTTGTATTTTGAATCACTCTCTCTCTCTCTTCTTTTGTGTTTATGCCCTTTCGTGATCATAGTTAGTATGCATCGTTAACGTCGACGTATGTGGCGGTGGTTTTGGGTAAATTTGTTGTTATTTATTTGTTGTATTATTTTTCTTTCTAATGCTCCTCGGGGGTTAAGAATAAATGACTTGACTTGACTTGGCAGAGAGTTCTCTCCCTTCCACAGCGGGTAATACAGTATGAGGAGCTGTGCTCGTACAGAGCTTTGACCGAATCGCTGTGACGCACCCATCAGTCTTGCATGCAAGCGTTTCTCACGTACTACTGAGAGCACACCACACACGTTGCAACCTTTCCGCCAGTGTACGGCGGGCAAGGAAGACTGCCACATTGCGTCACCGTGTGGTAGAACATAGCTCCATTCCGGTTGAATTCGCCACTAGGTCTGTGTTCCGGCTCCCCGTCCAGACACAGAAACTCGCTGGCCGCTTCGTGTCCGTGGTACCCCGCCACCAGGTGTCCGCTGTACTGGGTGACCCAGCCCGTGGGACAGGTGAGGGTGGCGGGCACCATGATGGTGGTGGACAGGGGGGTCCGGCACACCGAGCACGGCGCGTCGTGGTCGTTGTGGCCACCTAAGATGTTTTGGTACTCCATGCCATGCAGGTAGTTGACGTAGGGAGAAAGCGCAGCGTCATCCAACTCTGGCTCCAGCGTCAGACACAGGCGATTGGCCGCGGCTCCCTTGTGTTCAAACCACGAGCCCCCAGCTATTCCTGTAAGCATACATTATGCAGATCGCTACACAATCCGCACCGTTGCGATACGAAACCCCCTAAATCCTGGTTCAATGTCTCACGAATTCGTGCATGTTCTCGGGAACGAACGGGAACCGTCTGTCATGGCATTATACAGGGCCCGCATGTAAAAGTCGAGGTTAGAGATTTTAGCCCCGGGTTAGAGTCTAACCTCGAACTAAACTAGCTCTAGGATTAAATTTTCTGTTTTTTTTTTTCCCAACCAGGAAGCGGGTCCATTCCACCATGGTGCCTAAGCCGTTATAGAAGGATTTTTTTTCCTTTCTTCGCTTCATGTTTTCATTTATTTGTTTTGGGGTTTCTTTTGTCCTAGTCTGGGTTAGGCTCGTAGCCGTGGGTTAAATTAACCTCGAGTTTTACATGCGAGCCCTGGTCGTTCCCAGCTGTGTGGCGGTCCCGACCACGCGTTTGTCGTGAATCACACTCACACTCACTCACATCACGTTTGTGAAAAAGACTTGTTCTCGGAAAAGCTGCAAATACAAACAGAAACCTACAGGAGTCTTGCTTTCACTTACGCTTATGCTCATTAAGTAAAAGGGCCTAAGCGCAATGGATCTGACAAGAGCTTAGGCCCTCTTGCCATTTGACTGCGGTCAACGAGAGAAATTAAGTAAGGTAATGGGGTACATCGTGAAGAGAACATAATAAGTCTCGGCCTTTAGATACTTTTAATAGAGTGTCAATGGGTTCGTCTCGGTCAGTTACATAAGGTAATATAAGGTCAGGTTTACAGTCCTCACCAGAATAGACAAGCTGCGTGTTGTTTGGGCACTGAGACCTTCCCCATCGAACGAACGTAGAACCTGCACATAGCACGAACACCTTTTGTATAATTTACATAGAACAAGAACAAGAAGAACAAGAACAAGAACAAGATTTATTGTCATGAAACCCTTTGGGGTTATTAGACACAATGGTGTTTCCTAACATTTCCATCGAGATGTTGGTGAATTATATCTAGTATCGTATACTGGGTTATAATTAATGAGTGTCCCAGTATCAGGAGGCGATCGGGTGGTCCGTTGTAGTCACGTCGTCGGGGGGCGGTGGTGGTAAGGCCGTGGGTGTCCAGCGGTGATTCTTGGGGCGGCGTTTGCGTCTCCAGCTCAGTGACTCGGTGTGTGTAGGCAAAAGAAAAAGGTGATTAGCAAAGAGGAGGGGAGGGGGTACTAGTTTGTTGCCCTAATCCTTTCTCTTTCCACGAAGCATTCGTATACGTATTTGGCTAATTCTGCCTGGTTGTCCACGTTATTTAGCAGATTACTTGGCTTCGTGTACATACCTACGTTATTTTGCATGAATTGTGCTCGGTTATTTACGTATAATTTACATGTATCTAGAAAATGTATTTCGTCTTCTACTACTCCGCAGGCAGGGCACAGTCTTTGTTCCCGTGGCAGGCCACGGTAACTGCCCCTTTCTATCTGTAGTATATGTGCGCTGATGCGTAATTTAGTGAGCGCTTTTCTATGTTGTGATAATCTTGCGCTGAGTATATACGGTTGTACGCCGTAGTTGAGGGCTAGTCCGTTATAAAACGATAATTTAGAGTTATTTGAATTTTTCTGTTTATCCCAGAATGTTCTGTATTTTTCTTCGAGTATTCTTTGGACTGTCCTTTTAAGTTTACTTGCGCTGAAGGTAGATTGATTTTTCCATACATGTTCTAAGCCGAGATAGGAAAGGGCGCGTTTGACGTGTGATGCCCAAGGTGAGTCCATTTTTAGCTGTTCCTTATACATCTGGCTGAGGTATGATGTAATGTCGGACTCTATGATATGTGTCCAAAAGCTAATAGTTTGTGCGATTACTTTTATGCTAGCTGGGTACCTGCCTAATTCGGCTAGGGCTGGGAGGTTCATGGACTTTCTGTTTACTCCTAGGATGGTCTTGACGAATTTTATGTGAAGACTCTCATGGGCCCACTGGCCTTTAATGCAATCGTCGAACAGTTTTTCAAGCCCTGCGTTGTCTGGATTTAGACTGGTGGTGTAAGGGAACCACACTTCTGCACCGTAAGTAGCTACTGGGAGTACCAGGGAGTCGAAGAGTTTCATAGTAGTATCGATTTTAATTTCCTGTTTATATATGGCTCTCTTTAATGTATGCGCGGCTTTGTTAGCTTGTTTAGAGAGGTGGTCCCTGGTTGCCGAAAAGCTACCACTGCTGTGAAATATTACGCCTAGGTATTTGTAGGTGTCTATAGTCTCTATCGCGTCAGTTCCTAGTTGGAAGATTACTGGTATTTTGGGCGCTGTTTTGGAGAAGACTATGATTTTTGTTTTTGATTTATTTACCGTCAGTCCCCATTCCTTGCAGTAGTCGGATAGTTTGTTTAGTTTTTCCTGCATCCCTGTTTTCGTAGTGGATAAGATAGCTAGGTCATCTGCGTACAACAGGCAGGGTATTTCAAGGTTTGTGGTATTGTTACCTACAGGGGAGTCATGGCCTCTTAGCTGGTCAGGTAAATCATTAATAAATGTATTAAAAAGGGTTGGGCTTAGGTTATTTCCTTGCTGGACGCCCCTTACTAGTTTAATCGGGTGTGTGTATCCCTCCGGCATCTTAGCACACACCGTTGCGTTGCTGTACATACTCTTTATTATCCTATAGCATAACCCGTTAATGCCTAGTCTGTGTAGTTTTAGCAGCATCGCTTCGTGCCATACTGTGTCAAAGGCTTTTTGTAGGTCTACGAAACAGCAGTATAGTCTCGCTGTTTGGGATTTTAGGTATTTATCTACTAGAGTTTTCAGTACAAAGATATGGTCCGTTGTTCTGAATGTTTTCCTAAATCCGGCTTGTTCCGGTGCGTACAGCTTATTCTGTTCCATATAGTTATCTATTCTCGTATTAAGTATTTGACAAAATAGTTTTCCCAGAGAGCTTGTCAGAGTTATTCCTCGGAAGTTGTTAGGGTTTGTATGGTCACCCCCTTTGTAGATTGGTACACTGATTCCTGTTTTCCAGGCTTGGGGGTAGTGCCCTGAGCTAAGAATGGCATTGAAGCATGTTCTTACTTCAAGGGTTATAAAAGGTATGCTTGCCTTTAACATTTCATTAGTGATGCCGTCTATGCCGGGAGCCTTTTTGTTTTTAAGAGTTTTAACTGCTGTTGAGATCTCTTCATTTGTGATGGGGAAGTCTATGCTGTTAAAGTGTGCCTCTCTTTCTATTTGGGTTAAGTTTGAATGGACTTCGGCCTTTCTCTGTTCTGTTGTTTCTATATCTCTTGTGAGGATGTTTTTGAGGTGGCGTGACCATTTAACTGCGCTTATCCTTTTGTCCTGGCTATTGTGCGGGACGTCCATGTCCTTGAGCTCTCTGACTGCTGCCCATATCGAGTTAGGGTCCCTGCTTAGTGCTTCGTTTAGGTTTTCTACTAGTTTTTGTTTAAAAACTACTTTTTTCTTCTTTATAAGTTTGTTGTAGGCTTTGCGTTTGGAGAAAAATTTTGCTTTTAGAGATTGGTTTTCTGGATTTCTGTTCACGGCATTTAACAGGGATTTAAGGTCTCTTTTGAGTACAGCGCAGTCTTTGTCAAACCACTTTTTGTTGTGGGATTTGCGCTTTTTATTTGTCCGGGTTCTTTGTGGTTTAGTTTGAAGCGACTGTTTAGCTGCCTCTGTTAGTGCCGCGGTAAGGCTATCTACCTGACTATTTACTGACTGTGCAGTGTGGCCCGCGGCCTCCCCCCTAGCTTTCCCGTATCCGCTGGTGGTTACCTTACCGAGTATGGATTGTACCTCGGGGGAGTTAATCGCCTTTACAAAGCTGTCCGATGAGTTCTTGTCCCAATGAAATCGATGGGCAGTGTATTTCTGTGTCTCGTGTTCTTGGTCGGTGTTTGATGGTTCAGTGGGTGTGGCTAGTATCTGATCTTCCAGCGATAAGTAAATTCCCAGCTCGATCGGGCAGTGATCAGAATATTGGGTCAGATCACGTACTTTCATTCTTACAGCGTTCTCAGAAATCTGCTGGCTACAAAGGAAATAGTCCACGACACTGCTACCGTTTGGGGTGTGGCATGTGAATTTTCCCTGTAAATCTCCTAAGGTTCTACCGTTGAGGATGTGTATGTTATTGTCAATGCACAGGTCTACAAGTCTCCTGCCGAATTTCTGCACTACGCTATCCATTGAGGTTCGGGCGTGCTTGTTGTCAAATGTGTAGTTTTCAGGCAGGTGGTGGTGGTGGCTGCCGGCATGGTCTAGAGGGATGTAGTCCGCCAGGGTGCCGGTTCTGGCATTGAAATCACCGCAGAGAATTACGCTACCGCATGTTGTAAAGTTTTCTATGTCATTCTGTAATTTATCCCATATATCTGCTGTGTAGTCTCTACCGAATGACGAGTTTTCTGGCGGGATATATGCTGTGCCAATAAAAACTTGTTCCTTGCTCGTTTTCATTTTAAGCCATACAATGTCGCTATTGTTTTGGGGTAGGCATTTGACTGTTTTCCGGAGTTCCTCCCTAATCAGAACTGAGATACCACCCGAGGTTTTGTGCGTTTTCCCACGCTTTTGCCTATGGTACGTGACTGCTTTTGCGAAGCCTGGTAGGAATATTTCGCTCGACTCGCTTGAATGGGTTTCCTGGATGAAAACTATGTCGTACTTTGTAAGTTCCTTCGTCACTTCTGGTACACATAATTTGTTTACTTTAAGTCCATCAATTGTCTCTTTTAACCCCTTGATGTTCCATGACAGGATTTGCAAATATTTTCTAATCGTCAGGATGCTTTGCATTCGTGTTCCGTGCTAACGGTCTTAGGGCGCAAAAATAAAGTTCTCTTTTTGGTACCTCTAGTCTCGTATGTTTCTCTAGTCAGTATATTTGTATTTACAGTAAAATCTTCTCTCTCTCTCTCTCTTTCGGTAGTTTAGTGGGTGGGCGTTGATTCCCTTTATATCCGTCTATGTTTGCTAGTCAGTCTACCAGTACTTACTCTGTCCGCCGTGCCTTGAGTCTCGGTAGCTGTGCCAGTCATTCCATCGGTCGTCCTGCCAGGTGTTGCTGCTTCGTCTCTCGCGGTGGTCCCAGTGGTCTTGATGGTATGCCGTGTAGTACTGTCGTCCTCTGCGCCGGTCTTGTCGCGGGTCATGGTGGCGATGGTAGTCGTTGCCCCGGTTGTGGTCGTCTTGTTGGTTGAGACCGGCGTGGTGGTTGCGGTAGGGCCTCCGGGGCTGGTACCGGGTCCTACGGTGTTGTTGACCCTGGCGTATGTAGTTACTGCCCTCGCCGTGGTGGTGGTTGTCTCTGTTATTGTCCCTCTTTGGCCAGTTTGGTGTTTTCTGGGACTGCCGCTCCTTGTAGTCCGTTTCATGCTGTGGATGTTGATGGCGGTAGTGGCGCCTGCTCTTGTTCTTAACGTGCGCCGCTGGCTTCTCCCACAGTAGCTGAGAGAGGTGGCGCCCAATGCTGCCTGCCATGATGCCGGCGCCTCTCTTTGACGGATGGATGTCGTCGTCGTAGTAGGCCTTTGCTGGTTTGCTGCCGAGAGTGTCGTGGTTGATGAATGACACTCGCTCTTTCTGGTGGAGGGCGGAGAAAACCATCGCGTTGTACAGTTCTCTCTTAGCCTGTAGGTCTTGTCGGTGGGTTGGCACGAGCTTTGAGACAACGATCTTGGCATCGGGGTGTTTGGATGCCAGCTCTTGGACCACAGACACGAATTTCTCGCTGGCCTTCTCTGCTGTCTCTGTCTTCAGGTTGTTTATGCCTGTGTGGATGACGATAGCTTCTGGTGTCTGTCCTCCGCTTTTACTTGCACAGTCCTCCACTGTCGAAGCTTTCTGTTTTTCCACCTGCAGTCCGTAGGAGTCGCCTAGTCTCTCCGGGTCCAGCGCACGCAGTATGGAATCGTGCAGTATCAGCACTCTGGGTGCTGGGTTGTCGTCTTTGTCGTTTTCTTCTTCCTCGCGGTCACTTTCGTCGCCGCTTTCACTGCTGCTGCTAGATGAGTCGTTATGATCGCTCAGTCCGTCTTGGCTCAGTGGGCTGGCCGGTGTGACCTTGGTATGGCCACGTGTAGGCGCCGGCGGTGAGGCACGTGTAGGGGGCGTTGTGCTGGCAACGTTGTTTCCTACCCGGGTCATGGCAGCTTTACTCACCTCGTGTGCTGTAGTTAGGTCCGCCACCTGTGAGGCTAGCCTACCGAGTGCCTCCTCCATGTTACGTAACAGGCCAGTTGTCTCTTTGTGTTGGATCGCTGGGAGTGTGTAGTCGGTCACGGGTCGCTGATTTTCTGCTTGTACTGAGCCTGTCCGTGTAGCTGTAATGGCGGCTTCTATCTCCTCTCTAGTGCTGTCGTCAATGAGGGGGGTTGCACATGCTAGGCACGTGTATTTTCTTGATGTTTTCAGGTAGATGCACACCTGGTACAGCGGGAGTTGGCTGCATGACACGTGGATTCGTTTTTTGCAGTCCCCACATGTCAGTCCTTTCTCTGTCTTTGTCAGCCCGCATGGGCATGAGGTTGGTTCGTAGGTGGTGCTTGGCGGTGACTTTTGTAGATCGAGCGGAGTTACGTATGATGCCGATGGTGCCGTGTTCTGGTCTCCGTCTCTGCTGCTGTCCGTTCCACTGGAGTATGTGTTTTCTGTCTGTTCTTCCTCCCCATTATCGCCGTACACAGGGGGGTCGGCGATGCCGGCTTGTCGCATAGCCGCCTTCGCGGAAGCCATGTTGTCGAAGCCTTTGTATACGGCCTTTCGGTATCCGATCACGGATTTCGACGCAAAAGTCCAATTTGTGAAGATACCAACGGCTCTGCCAACTGAAACGGCGTAGTATTTAACTTTATGCTTCTGATTTGGCATTATCTGGTGAAGCAGTTGTGGTGTGGCCCGTTCTTTTTGACCCTAGTGGCGTTAGCACGGAGCGCTGTGTCTCACTCGTCCGCCATCTTAGGTGAGCAGGGACATGGAGCAGGGACATGGAGGTGAGCAGGGACATGGAGTTGCAGGGAGTTGCTGATACATATGTATCAGCAACTCAGTAACTAACTCTCTGACTCGAACATGACAAAACATAGCTTGTCGTGCACAGACAAATGATGTACCACTACCAACTTCCGTTGTTCTCATGAGTGTGAGTAGTGCTCACAGCCTGCACACCAAGAGCCGTCTGGTCGGCAAGGACGGGCTTCCTTTTACAGTTACAGGCTTAAAGATATAAGCTCCCAGCAAAAAGCTTTCCGAAATGTGAAAATTTTTTACAGCGTCGGCCGTGCACAACACAGTCAACTCTGTCACAGTTGCAGAGTTTTCAGCGCTTCGGGGACCCTTATAAAACCAGAGTACGAGTTTGCCGTGACATTATCTGGCTTTTGGTCAGTGAGCGAGACACATCGCTACAGTGTCTAGCGGATGTTGAGTGCTGCACGATCTTTCTCGCTCAAACGTGTCAAAACGCAAACTGAGCTGTGAAATCAGGCTGCCCTTGGCTTTCATTGGGGTTTCAGGGACGCTGAAAACTCTGCAACTGTGACAGAGTTGACTGTGCTTGCACGGTCGACTCTGTAAATTATTTTTCACACTTCGGAAAGCTTTTTTTAAAGAGCTTAGATCTTTAAGGACACAAATTACGCGTGGAGTCAACTGTAGTGTTTGTTTGAAGTACCCTGCTTTGCCAGTGAGCTAGTTTGTGGTGATTTTTGTTGTCACAAAAACGCGTGAGTTTCGTGATTATTGTATTTGGTGGGGCAAGGTGCATGCCAGGGAGTAGCAAGAGAAGGCAAACTGCCAGTGAAGCTGAAACGTTTTGCGCAGTACAGAGTCAAAGTTGACGTGGGTGGATTTGCAAGAAAGTAAACTAGACTACTCCATTGAGGCCTGAGCGGAAAGGAGACATTCAAATGTGTTTTAAACTCGTGTCAGGTACGCGCCCTTGAAGGGTCTATGCACTGTAAATTTTGTATCTAGATTGAAGGGGTGACTATGATGCTAGGGAATATACAGGCATTTTGAAGTCTCGTGCATTTGTACTCCTTGACCTACAATTTTATTTACGTGCTCTTACCTTGATTCCGTACGGTTACGCTCAAGGCGTCAGTACTGGAGATGGTGGCATCAACCAGGGCGAGTTTCCTCTCGGCAGACTCCAGTCGTTCCTGCGTGGCGATGAGTTTGTCCTCACAGGACCGGGGCCTGCTCTGTGTCGCTTGTGGCTCGTCCAATTCAGTTCCAAGTCTGTTCTCCACAGCTTGTAGTTTGCTCTTTGTGGTCTGTAGATCGTACTCTATCGCCTGCAGTCTGTACTCTGTGGCCTGGAGTCTGTTGTCAGTTGTCTGAAGAAGCTGTTTTACAATTGACAATTCTTCCAGTGCTGACATATCTTCGGATCGGTGGAATAGAGTTCCGACAGGTTGGTAGTAGTGAAACTGATACGGAGGAACAAAGAAACCACTGTGAAAGAAAAAAGAAAATCAACCTTAACAAAATCTTCCACTTTGGGGTGTGGGGTGGGTGGGTGGGTGTTTGGGGGGGGGGGTTTAACGTCCTTTTCCACCACATCGGGTCATATCAACGGCGGGGCAACGATGAAAAAGCCAGCACAAATATTTGGCCCCAGCCGGGATACGAACTCACGACCCGAGCATTAGAAGTCCAACGCTGTACCATTCAGCCACCCCGGCTCCCCGTCTTCCACTTTGAGGCTGAAGATTTTGCATACATTAATTATACATTCATTATGAGAGGGATCAAATAATAATTACAGGTCTGACGACGCCAGTCTTCCATGGAGTGAAACATTCCTTGGTGTAACACATTTCTTTACGAAAATCGTGTTTATGCGAACCCTTTGGAACACAAATATTCTAATTATGTGCTGAGATACTGACATATGGTGCGATGTGGTGATGGAAGGCTGATTCTGAAAAGCACTGTCAATCCTTTTAACACTAAAGCGTGTCCGAAATATCGTTGTATTCCTTTTGGCCTATCATTTTCACATCAGATTAGGGGGGAGCCGGGGTGGCCGAATGGTAGAGCGTTGGACTCTCAATGCTCGGGTCGTGAGTTCGTATCCCGGCTGGGGCCAAATATTTGTGCTGGCTTTTTCATCGTTGCCCCGACTTTGATATCACCCTTATGTGGTGGAAAACAAAACAGTAAAACAACAACCAAAAAACCCCCAACAACAACAAAACAATCCCCCCCAAAACAAACAGAAAACAAAGAAAAACACAAAACAAACAAACAAACAAACAGCAAACAAAACGAAAGAAATATACAAACATAATGTCGGAATCTGCGAGAGTTCCTACCGTGCCATGGACAGTGCAACTAGTAAATCTTCACCATATTGAAAAGTAACACTACCGACTTTTTCTGTACGGTAATTGTTACTGGGTGCGTGGGTGGGTGTTTTGGGGTTTAACGTCCTTTTCCATCACATATGGGTGATATCAAAGACGGGGCAACGGGTAATTGTTACTGTCATTACGTACGTCACAAGACTGGTTACCGACATTATTGAAATCGCCATAGCTATGCGACAGTGACCGTCTGAGCTGGTGGTAACGTGACCACCGATCTAATTAGGTCAGCTGGCGATGCCGTAATCGTGTTCTTGGTTAGAGTCGACATGGGGTTGAAACAAAACAGGACGGGCTTTTTACAATGCTTAGCCGCTCCAAATCATTACACTGGCGGTTCCCAAGCAATAGCACCGCGTTTTCTCAAATTCAAAACGCCATAGCACCGGCAAAACGCGTTTTTCTGGTGCTTAGCCATATAGATAGAGTCGACATGGGGTTGAAACAAAACAGGACGGGCTTTTTACAATGCTTAGCCGCTCCAAATCATTGCACTGGTGGTTCCCAAGCCATAGCGCCGCGTTTTTCCAAATTAAAAACGCCACATCACTGACAAAACAACAACAACAACAACAAAAACGCTTTGGATTTTCAGTTTTCGGTTAAAAAGATTGAAAGCGGCCGTTTACCATTCAGAAACCGACTTGTACTAATATGTTACTACAATCTAAAGACTGTGTTATAGTTCGTCAAGTTTCATCGCCGGTATCGGTCAAGTTTCATCGCCGTTATGGGTCAAGTTTCATCGCCGTTATGGGTCAAGTTTCATCGCCGTTATGGGTCAAGTTTCATCGCCGTTATGGGTCAAGTTTCATCGCCGTTATGGGTCAAGTTTCATCGCCGTTATGGGTCAAGTTTCATCGCGTTAATGGGTCAAGTTTCATCGCCGTTATGGGTCAAGTTTCGTCGCCGTCATCGGTCAAGTTTCATCGCCGTTATGGGTCAAGTTTGATCGCCGTTATGGGTCAAGTTTCGTCGCCGTCATCGGTCAAGTTTCATCGCCGTTATGGGTCAAGTTTCATCGCCGTTATGGGTCAAGTTTCGTCGCCGTCATCGGTCAAGTTTCATCGCCGTTATGGGTCAAGTTTCATCGCCGTTATGGGTCAAGTTTCATCGCCGTTATGGGTCAAGTTTCGTCGCCGTCATCGGTCAAGTTTCATCGCCGTTATGGGTCAAGTTTCATCGCCGTTGCACGAGTCTACATCCGACATTGGTGTCCCAGACTCCTAACCCCAAAAACAAACAGGCCTGGGTTCGGCGTCTTATGTCAGTCAGACCTCGTTTTCTGTGTCTGGTGTTTACAGGGTCCAATGGAAATATAATTAGACGATGCATTGTGTTCTACAGCACAGTTGCCTCCCACATGGTTGTCACTACGCTTGTCTTTCCATCCACATGGTGTAAAGTTGTGGGACGCGAGCTTTGTCCGTAATGTGGGTCTACAATGACACCATGTGCCTTTGTCAGTTTTTTTTTGCGTTCATTCGACTGGATTATTTTGCGGACTTTAGCGAATAAAATCATATCCTGCTTACAATTTTATTTTGCCATAGACCCTCTGTCTGTCTGTTTCTCTGTCTGTCTGTCTCTTTTTCTGTCTGTCTGTCTGTCGCTCTCTCAACGACAAGCATGAAAATTGGTCTGCAGACCAACTATTGTTACCGTTTTGAAATACAGATTATTTCAATTTGAATTCCGCTCTTTGTCTGCCTGTCTGCCTGCCTGCCTGTCTCTCTCTCTCTCTCTCTCACACACACACACACACACACACACACACACACACACACACACACACACACACACACACACTTGTTGCAGCTTTAGTCAGTTTATTTCAATCTGGCAGGTAAGCAAAATAGCATCCGAAAAGACTGATATGCACAGGTAGATCACGTGCAAGTCTAACCAGGCAGTCTGTACAAGAACGAAGCGTAGTCCCATCTTTGTTAGACCCGCATCCAAAATCCTGTACGCAAAGTGTTCTATTTCCGTGACTCCGTGCAATGTACAAAAGGGTTTCGCCTGGGGCATTCGCTATCATTGGCGAGAGGGGACAAAATACCATTTTCTTCTGCAGAAAAACGGCAGAGTTTTTAGGCTGGCATTGAGTCCGAAGCACTGGGGCTACACGCAGAGCGAAAAGCGAGGCATCTTTTATAGCGATGCGATCACCCGCTGACTACGAGAGCTTCGGGTCGCATGAAGTTTCGTTCGCAGAGCAAGCAGGCGCCACTGTGTGTGTGTGTGTGTACCGCGCACGAATGTCTCACGATTTTGACTCTGGTTCGGTTTTGGCGCTGTAGGCGAAAATCATGCAAGATTAACGGTTTGTTGACGACTGTTACTGCAGCAAACACAAATATAATCAGAGTGCAACACTCCTACCAAGCCAAATATAAATTAATTATGGTGTTTTTAGTGAGGCTGCTGGTTCACAAACCCAAACTTAATTGGTAGGAATTGAGTTAAGGAAGTGTACAGGCGTGCTCTTAAAGATCTAAGCTCCCAACAAAAAGCTTTCCGAAGTGTGCAAAAATTTTACCGTCGACCGTGGAAGCACAGTCAACTCTGTCACAGTTGCAGAGTTTTCAGCGTCCCTGAAACCCCAATAAAAGCCAAGGGCAGCCTGATTTCACAGCTCAGTTTGCGTTTGGGCACTGAGCGAGAAAGATCGTGCAGCACTCAACTTCCGCTAGACACTGTAGCGATGTGTCTCGCTCACTGACCGAAAGCCAAATAATGTCACGTACGGCAAACTCGTGCTCTGGTTTTATAAGGATCCCCAAAGCGCTGAAAACTCTGCAACTGTGACAGAGTTGCCTGGATTATGCACAGTCGATGGAGTCGCAGTTTTAAAAAGCGCAATGTTCGCAGCTTTTTGCTGAGATTGCAGACCTTGAAGCTCGGCTGTTCCCAAACAAAAGTTGTCTTCTGTGATGCTTGGTAATTTCGGAATATGCACATTTAAAGCGGCTGCATCCAGCTCAAAAGGAAAACAAGAGTTCCGTCCCTTGTTCATCACTCTTTCCTAACGGCTTCCGGAAACCGATTTTGAATTTTGCTTACGCAAACTTACCCTGTTGCGTACCTCCAGCACAGAAGACTGAACTGAATTATCATGTAGTTGTTTTCACAGCTTCTTAGGGCCGCTGCTACACGTTGCCAGGATCGGCACTTGCAGGGCTGGAAACGCTGGAAACCCTAATTAAATCGCTGGCGGCCAGCTGGCATATCCCCCTTGCCGGTGCCGGCGCGGCAATTGAAAGCCGCCCTATTTTTCCTGGCAGCCAGCTAGCCAGCTAGCCGAAGACGAGTGAGTGAGTGAGTTTTTAGGGCTTAAAGCCGCGCAAGCCACAAAGACTAATTCGCGGCTGATAGCCGAAGACAGCCCCGCACAGCCAATTGACCAATCACTGCCCAAACCTTGCAACGCCGCATGCTGTGCGTGCGGAAAAAAAACCCTGCCCGCCAGCAACAAGCCGAGTACGGCAACATGCTGACTGGCAGTCGTGTAGCCGTACGCTTTACTCTTTCAACAAGAGACCCGTGTACATGTAGAAAGACACCAAAGAGTAAATTGTATTCGGATACAGTACACGGATACATTCGATTGCTTTCTGTGTCAGCTACAGTTCCCAAAAAGCTACGCTGGTAGTCAGGGCTACCAGTGCGTGTTCGTGGCTTCCACATCCTCGACGAGAGGGCCACCCTGACTACCCAGGATGCAGTCGCTTTGAAGGGCGCGGGGGTTTGGGGAAGATCTGCGAGCTGCACGTGATTCAGTATGCGGTAGGGCAGGGCAGGCTGCGGCACTGTGCTATTGTGTAGTAGAACAGGACACCCCTGGAGTCCGCCCCGCTGTCCTCCACGTCTTCCGGCTCCCCGTCCAGACACAGGTACTCGCTGGCCGCCTGATGACTGTGGTGCCCCGCCACCAGGTGTCCGCTGTACTGGGTGACCCAGCCCGGGGGACAGGTGAGGGTGGCGGGCACCATGATGGTGGTGGACTGGGGCGCCCGGCAAACGCAGCACGGAGGGTCGCTGTTGTGGTGGCCGGGGATGTGCTCGTACTCGGCGCCGTGCAGATAGGCCCAGACTGAAGGCACCGTGTCATCGAACTCCGGCTCCGTGGTCAGACACAAACGGTTGGAGGCTGCTCCTGTGTGTTCGTACCACGACCCGCCGACAAACCCTGAACGGGAAGAAGATGGCTCTTGGTAAACCAGTGAATGTCGTGAGGTGCCGAGTTCGTTCATGTCTTTTTGAAATGTTTTAAATTTTTTTTCAAAACTACATACATATCTCTCTCTCTCTCTCTCTCTCTTTTCTTTTTTTGTCTCTCTCTCTCTCTCTCTCTCTCACACACACACACACACACACACACACACACACACACACACACACACACACACACACACACACACACACACACACACATGTGTGAGCAGTCGTGAGCGGCTAAAATCACCAATTCATATGGCCTAGGTTGTACCAACCATTTTTCTCTCGGTGGGAGGGGAATAATGGGGGCCCTACCCTATCTATGAATGCTGAGATACCCTTAGATCTGTTAGGTGTTTCAGCGATATGTTAGATACCCCCCCTCCCCTCCCTTTCCACCGTGGTTTGTATCCAGTGTAGGGCAAGGCAGACTTGTCCAATGGCATACAAAGCACACATCTCCTAGATCTAGGTAGCGCTCGCAGCTTTACTTACTTCCCCTATATATATATATATAGTTTTAGAAGTCTGCCTTGCCCTACATAAAATACAAGCCAAAGTGGAGGGGCGCGGAAGGGGGGGGGGAGGGGGTGTAGGGGGGCTAGCATGCTACACCCATATACGTTTGTTCTGCGAGATGCTTCTTGGCTATGTTTGAAAATACTATCATTGCTGTATGACACCCGTCAGCACCAAGACAATTTTCTCATTGAGGGAATAAAGTTTATCTCTTACCTTATCTTATTTCTAATCTTTAGCTGAACCCCCCAGCTAGATTTCTAGACAAACTACGTACAGAAACAATGGTTGACCAGAGCGAATGTTGAAATGTGCACCGCCCCGCCCCTCCCCTCCCCTACCCCCCCCAACCTTTCCCCATCTCCCTACCATCACCTTTATTCATCACTGAACCACAATGAACATTTTTCTTCTTGGACAACAAGCTCACCTGAATAGACAAGCTGCGTGTTGTTGGGGCACTGGGTCCGTCCCCACCGTACAAAAGTTGAGCCTGAAAACATCACAGAGAAATGACAGGATGCAAACGACCGTCAAGCATGTGTGCTAACTCACGCACACCCTTCTGGCTTTCTTTCTCTGTTTGTAAAAACAACGATTCTTCATCCTCGTGTGGGAATGGCGAAGAATACGTAAAGACAGTCCTGATTTTGCCAGCAGAATAAGTTAGACTGAGTTTATTGATGCTGCACCATAATTAAGTTTAGTAAGCTCGGACTCTCGCCTATTGAGGATCCCAGTATGCAAATATAAAACCAGAGGTGACCGTTCTATTTTTTTGTGTGCACATCTTGGCCCTGTGATCTGGAACTCGCTTCCCTTTGAGATAAGGCACTAATATTCCAAAAACAAAACAGAACAGCCCCCCCCTCCAAAAAAACAAACAACAAAAACCAAACAACAACAACAACAACAACAACAACAACAACAAACAAACAAAAACAAAACAAAACAAAAACAACAACAAAAAACAAACAAAACCAAAAAAAAACAAAAAAAAACAACAACCAACAACCAAATAAACAAGAAAACACCCCACCCCCCAAAAAAACACAACAAACAAACAAACAAACAAAAATAAAAACAAAAAACAAAACAAAACAAAAAAAGACAAACAAAACAAAACAAACCCAACAAAACAAAACAAAAACAAACAAACAAACAAAAAACGAAAACCAAAAACAACAGCCACCACCAAAAAAAAAAAAGAAAAAAAAAAAAGAAAAAGAAAAGTAAAGTAAAAAATATCTCATGTGAAGCCTGCGGATCTTGGAATAGTCGCCTTTAAGCGTAACTCTTTCAAGCTGTCCTCTTACCGTAGACATGACTGCCATTTGAGACCCGCGCATCGGAAGCTGTCTGATCAGTCAGGCTGAGTTTCCTCTCGGCAGACTCCAGCCGTTCCTCCTGTGTCGCTTGTGGCTCGTTCGGTTCAGGCTGAAGTCTTTCTTCCATAGTCTGCAGTTTGCACTCCGTCTCCTGCAGCCTGAGTTCTGTTGTCTCGAGTCTAGTCTCTGTCGTCTGTCGGCTGAGCTCGGAGGAGCGAAGTCTGTATTCTGTCGCCCGCAGTCTACTCTCTGTCGCTTGAAGCAGCTCCTTCAGGGCCGACAACTCTTCAGCTGTTCCGCTATCCTCAGTGGAGTACGACGGAAGTTGGTGGTGATGGTGCTGGCAATGGTGAAAGTGGTACGGCAGAGTTGCCCTGGACAACAAGAAAAGTAGGAGAAAAGGCCGCGCCATTTTGTCTAGACTGTCCGCGATAATCATCATCATCATCATCATCATCATCATCATCTCTCTCTCTCTCTCTCGGGGAGCCGGGGTGGTCGAATGGTAGAGTGTTGGACTTCTAATGCTCGGGTCGTGAGTTCGATCCCCGCTGGGGCCAAATATTTGTGCTGGCTTTTTCATCGTTGCCCCGTCTTTGATATCACCCTATGTGGTGGAAAAGGACGTTAAACCCCCAAACACCCACCCACCCACCCTCTCTCTCTCTCTCCCATATGTGGCGGAAAACTCCCCAAAACAAAAGGACATCAAACTCCCAAACACCCACCCACCCACCCCACCCTCTCTCTCTCTCTCTCTGGCTGGATCCAAATATTTGTGCTGGCCTTTTCCTCGTTGCCCCGTCTTTGATATAACCCAAATGCAGGGGAAAAGGACGTTAAACCCTCAAACACCCACCCTCTCTCTGTCTCTCTCTGTCTATCCCTGTGTCTATCCCCCCCCCCAAAAAAAAAAAAAAAATAAAATCCTGTGTTGATGTTCCAGTGTTGTTAGCCGCCGTTATCAAGACACAGAGGTAAAAAACTGAAACAATCGTACATAAACTGACAAAATAATGATGAAACCTCGTGAAACGTACCTGTGAACGTTGTTAGCGACGAAGGTCTTCGCCATCAGTTCATCCAGGAGTTCCTTTCGGAGTAGACCCTTCAGCCTCAACGCTTCTGCCGACAGAAATGGGCTTGAATTTTCCGCCTGGTTGTCCGACTCAGATCCGTTTCTCGCCCCTGGGCGCACGTCTCTCTCCCCTGTGGGTACGTCTCTCTCCCCTGGGGTGAGGGTGACAGTGGCCGATAACAGCGGCGTGGGTCCCAGTACAAGAAAGACGGCTGACGTAAGTACGAGTCTAAACATGGCGAGCAAGGTCTTGTATTTCAAATCAAATCAAGTTTACTCCTGTAAGTAGATTCAGCAGGTCGAGTACGCCTAGTATCTGGTGTTCTGAGTTTCATACACTGAGCATTTGTAAACTCGTTTCTTTGGCGTTGTGACAGACGTGCTGGTACGTACATCGGTACGTACATGACACCAGCTCACATGTTATTATATAGTCGGAAGGTCATGGCCAAGAGACACACGCGTTTGGTCTAATTTGTTATTGTTTCGTGGGAAGCAGTAGTAAGTGCTTATGTGAATAGTGCAGTTTTTGTTGTGGCGTGTGTTTCTGCCACTCATAGACGTGTACGTACTGAGAGATGGCAGACAGCTGCGAAAACACCCTCTATCCCCCCAAAACAACAACAACAACAACAACCACCCGCCCCCAAAACAAAACAAACGAAACAGACTTCCCGCTAAAAACAAACAAACAAACAAACAAAAAACCCAACAACAACAAAAAAACCCAACAAACCAACAACAACCCAAAAAAACCCACCACCACCACCACCACCACCAACAACAAAAAAACCCCAAACAAAAACAAAAAACAAACCCTTAAAAACAAAACATAAAACCAACCAACCAACCAACCAACCCACCCACCAACCCACCCACCCACCAACCCACCAACCAACCAACCAACCAACCAACCAACCAACCAAATAAGAAAATATCAAAACAAAACAAGACAAAATTAACAACAAAACAAACAAACAAACAAGCAGACAAACAAACAAACAAAACAACAACAAAGCAGCACAAAAAAAAGACTTGTCCATATTCTGATTTTCGCTTTAAATGCCATCGTTGGAGTGTCAGGGTTGAGCAAAGATCCCGTTTTCTCCCGTCTTCCATATAGTGTTGTATTTCAGAGATAACGTCTATTGTGTTCTTGAGTTACATTTTTTTTTCAGTCCCTGATACCGTCTAGTATGTAATCGAGTATAGTCACACACACACACACACACACACACACACACACACACACACACACACACACACACACACACACGCACGCACGCACGCACGCACACACGCACGCACGCACGCACGCACAACCACACACGCTCACACACACGGATTCTTGCATAGTCATACAACTTTACTTGTCTCACATCTCATCCACTGTCATCAGACAGAGTGTAATAAATCATCAGATACGCGTCACAAACATTACTGGTACATGCAAGAAAAACCCTTCATACTATTATAGTTGCAGTTCTTTTTGTGTGTGATACAGCTGTGGCTATAGTGTGTACACAGTGCATTGTGAACTCTGTTAGTGAGACACAGGAATCTTGTTGATAAAAAGGCAACGAGAGTGATGCAAGTCAGATTTTATAGACTTTGCATTTCTTTTTGTGTGTGATACAGCTGTGGCTATAGTGTGTACACAGTGCATTGTTGACTCTGTTAGTGAGACACAGGAATCTTGTTGATAAAAAGGCAACGAGAGTGATGCAAGTCAGATTTTCAGACGGCACAAGCAAGCACTGAAGCAATGATTAAAAACTCAGCAGGTGCACAGGGCATTGCAGTTACGTACATATACACACAGTAAGGTTTCGGTCCATTTAAACGCAAATTAATAATAATAATAATAATAATAATAATAATTTATTTATATAGCGCTTAATCTACATGTGAGGTAGTTCGAAGAGTACAGGTAAAGAGACAGATAGACGTGAAGGTTCAGGGCCAGGGCAAATGCATGTAGGGTACTTAATAAGGAGATGGAGAAAGACGGAGGGAGGTTAGACGGAGCTTTGAGATGAAAACAGGTAGGTTTTTAGATTTGTTTTGAAGGTTTCGAGGGAAGTTGACTGGCGGAGCGAAAGAGGCAGAGAATTCCAGGCTTTTGGACCAGCGTAAGAGAAGGCTCGAGAGCCAACTTCGACTGTAGCTTCGGGTACACGTGAGTTGAACGCGTTATGCACGTGCTAGAAGGAACACACAACACAAGTGGCCACCTTGCCTTCTATGAAAGGCGGGCAGGGCAGACTGCCACACTTTGTCGCCGTGTAGTAAAACAGGGCTCCGTTGTGATTGGCATGGTCACCCAACGTGTGCTCTGGCTCGCCGTCCAGACACAGGTACTCGCTGGCGCCCTCATGACCGTAAAAGCCCGCCACCAGGTGTCCGGTGTACTGGGTGACCCAGCCCGGGGGACAGGTGAGGGTGGCGGGCACCATGATGGTGATGGACTGGGGCGCCCGACACACGGAGCACGGAGCGTCGTGGTCCATGTGACCGAGTAGGTCTTGGTACTCGACGCCGTGCAGGAAGTTGAAGTTCTGTGACGGGCCAGCTACTGCTTCATCGTACTCTGGCTCTATTGACAAACACAGGCGGTTTGCTGGACCTCCTTTGTGCTCATACCAAGAACCTCCAACCAGGCCTGAAAAGTTCAAAATCATCATATATACGGTCTGACATCTAACATAAGGGTGGATGGGTGTTTTTTTTTTTTTGGGGGGGGGGGGGGGGGGGGGGTTAACGTCCTTTTTCACCACATACGGGTGATATCAAAGACGGGGCAACGATGAAAAAGCCAGCACAAATATTTGGCCCCAACCGGGATTCGAACTCACGTACCGAGCATTAGAAGTCCAACGCTCTACCATTCGGCCACCCCGGCTTCCCCCTAATTTAAGGACTTGCTTTTGTTTCGGTATAGCAAATGTTGAGCCCACAAAGTTTAAATTTAAATGCAATTCTAAAATTCCGAAACTGAAATTGCTGAGCTGGCTTTTCGCACCACGTGATTATGATGTGTTCATGTCCAGTGTGTGACAGAATGCGAGTGATTCACGTGAGCGTGCATGTGGGTTTAGCTCGGCCCTGTGAGCAAATATTTGGGATAAAGCACCTATATTAATGCGATTATTATTATTATAGCTTTAGTCCTACAAAAAACTCCACTACACCGTGGAAGTGACGCAACCTCACAACACAGACGGAGCTATTACCAGACATAGTTTCACATTTGCGCATCATTACTGTTATCACATGTACCCTACAATCCATCAACATTGCCTGATGAAGAAATGGTGCTGCGTCAACCACTGTGAAGTAGGCGCTGAATCGAGATAAGATTTCGTCACTTTCCCTGGTTTATCGTTGTTTGATATATATATAGGGCATTACAGCGAAACAACCCACAAATATTCCTTCATCCAACAAGATTGGTTTAATTTTGGATATCTGAGTGAAACAAGAAGACAATAACTCACCACTGTAGATGAGATGTGTCGAATTCGGACACTGACTCCTTCCCCATCGAACGAACGTGGAACCTGTATCGGAAATTTCAATCTCTTTTAAAAACAAAGAAAGTCGAAAATGTTCCAGATTGAGAACTATTTCTAAGATCTAGTCCTACTCCACAATAGACCGTTCTGGACAAATAAAACCAACAACAACACCCCCCCCCCCCCCCAAAAAAAAAAAAACAACAACAACAACAACAACAACAAAAAAACACCAAAAAAAAAAAAAAAAACCAAACCAAAAAAAACACCCCCGCAAAAAAAACAAAAAAACAAAAACAAAACAAAACAAAACAAAACAAAACAAAACAAAACAAACAAACAAACAAAACACAAACACAAACACAAAGAAGGCAAAACGTTCCATGATAACATACCAACCTAAACACCTTATTTCTTCGTTTAGCTGAATAAATTGAATTCTTACCTTGATTCCTGACGGTTATGCTCAAGGCGTCAGTATTGGAGATGGTGTCATCAACCAGGGCGAGTTTCCTCTCGGCAGACTCCAGTCGTTCCTGCGTGGCGATGAGTTTGTCCTCACAGGACCGGGGCCTGCTCTGTGTCGCTTGTGGCTCGTCCAATTCAGTCCCAAGTCTGTTCTCCACAGCTTGCAGTTTGCTTTTCGTGGCTTGAAGTTCACTCTCCGTGCCTTGCAAGCGGCCCTCTGTTGTCTGAAGTCTGCTCTCCGTCGTCTGAAGTCTGTACTCAGTCGCTTGAAGCCTGTCTTCCGTTGCCTGGAGTAACTGCCTCAAGGCGGAGAGTTCTTCAGAAGTCGCCCCAGCGCCATTATAGTTCTGATACGGCCCAGGTCGGCCGTTGTGGTAGTAGTGATGGACGTGGTGGGGTGGGCCATAAAACCCACTGAAACAGACCATCATCTCCTGAAAGCCTACGCAATTGTATATGAAATCTTTAGAACACCAGACACACACTACAAGCCACTATTATGCAATCTGCAGAAGTCTCGGGCCTGGCGGGAAAGGCCCGCGCCTTGCGTAATAGTGGTTTGAAGCAGCTCTTACTGGTGTGCAGTGGCTTGCTCTTAAAAAAAAATTACTACTTTATTATCCCTTTCGGGAACTTCGGGCTGCTTCCCCCGAGGGAAGCGCGTCGCCGCGGTGCAGCTGTTGTTTTTTTGTTTTAAATCAAGAAGAGGGCCTATTCCAGCAAGGTGCGGAAGCCGTTATGGAAGGATTTTTTTCACCCCCCCCCCCAAAAAAAAAAAAAAAAAAAAAAATTGCTTTTGGGTTTCTTTTGTCCTAGTCTGGGTTAGGCCCGTAGCCGTGGGTTATATTAACCTCGACTTTTACATACTGGCCCTGGGCTATAAAATTTAGACACCTCAAGACATACGGACTATCCTCGACCTCTGTATCTTCCATATACAAAGAACTGAAACATGTTTGTCATTTAAACAGGATAGATTTTATTAATATATACTTACACCTTGTTTTATTGCCTTTTTTGTTTTAGTCTGGTGAAGAAGGACCTTGATTAGCCGCGAAATAGTCTTTGTTGCTTGCGCAGCGCTAAGCCCTAACTAACTAACTAACTAACTAACTAACTAACTAACTAACTAAATGTCCGATGAAACACATCCATGGTACACGTTTTCAGTTGGAGTGATGTTACTTTTAATGTCTCGCTGTTCCTTCGCTGCACGGGTACGAGTGCTTCATGTATGAGATAGTTACGCATATATAATATAACACTTGTTCCTAAGGCATGCGTGGCGTAGTTTCAAAATGGAGAAAATATGAATAATATTAATCTGTAATAAGTACATGCAATTATGAACTCAGCCACATCAGACAAGTAAATCTTCATGAGTAAATAAAAAAGAAAAAAAGAAATAGAAAAGAAAAAGTAAATCTTCATGCCATTGTGTGGGTGTCTTCAGCCTATTCAGCGGTCGTGACTGGGCGGTTGGTGGTCTAATGGTTAGGAGACTACATCACCAATGAGAGAGATCGGGTTCAAGTCCCACTAAGGGGAAAGAACGTTTTTTCTTTCTCGTACGTGGCACCGTTCATTCGGGCCGATCGTCGGGGGGTCGTTTCTCCTCGTACGCCCCCCCCCCCTCTCTACTTTGGAAATGTTTAGCCAACAAAATTTGAAAATAAAAATTAATATAATTTTAAATTGGGAAACTGAAATAGCTGAGCTGATCCTTCGCACCACGTGACTGTATTGTAAGATGATGCGTGTGATTCACGTGAGCGTAGGTGTTGGGTTCAGCTAGCGGCTCTTCGAGCCAATTCAACAAATGGGATAAAGCGCCTAAACAATGCTTAGTTATTATTTTTAGGTATTATCATTTGAAGAACAAACGACAAGCAACGAAAAGAGATACCGAGTACCTTTGCATGCTGCCAGTCTTGGACCTGACCTCCTCCCGCAGCTGTCCAAGTCCCTCGCGCAACGCCTCCAGCAGCTCATCCCTCAGGCTTACAGTCTCCTCCGCCGACACTGGCGACACCCCGTCCTCTCTGACAGTTTCACCAACGCCCGAGTCGGTCACTTTGGCTGTACCCTCTGACGTGCCGGTGGGAGTGGAGGTCACGGAGCCGCTCGTGAGCAGAAGGGCTAGAACTACCAGCAGAGAGGATAATGCCGTCGGCCTGATCATCGTTGAAATCGTTTCAGAAGTCATGACTTCGCGGAGTAGAACGTGTGAGGGTGTACTACTGGCTGGTGACTTCACCTACAGTTGTTTCTCCGGGTCGTGCTGACTGATGCTGTGGCCCGCGTGTACTCTGCCGCTACATGTATTTATACTGTATTGATACGTGTAACCTGATCGGCGCCCCGATACCTCAGCCGACGATGGGCGGATGTGGGCCCGGTGCATGTGCTGGGAAATTCGGTCGAAACAATCTCTTTTTTTTACATACATACAGCCTCCACAAAAAGTTAAGGACCACCTGCAAATATCATTCAACTTTTGTCCTGGCGGCATGCTGGTGTAGTGCTGAACATCGCTGAAACGGCGGCTTATGTAGGCAAACAAATGAGCACAGTTCATAACCAGGGATGCATTCTTTGACCTGCATCTCATTTTTGCCGTGCAGAAAGCCCCAGGTATCGCTCACTGAACACTGAAACTCGGTCTAGTTTTGCCGAAATTGCAGATTTTCAAACGCGCCAATCATGCTGTGTGACGCGCACGTCCCATCCACACAGTGGTCGCCATGTTCGCTAATTACCCCTTAACCTTGCTACCGAATTTTACGGGAAAAATCTTATTCGTTTATTTTTTCTGATTTATTGAAACTGTCACCCATTATGTTGACTGGTCCTTAACTTTTTGTGAAGACTGTAGTGCAGGCAGTGTAAGGCGCCTTGTAACAGACCGCAACTTGAAAACAGATGCGTACTGAAAGCCATGAGCATATGAGGCCTGGTAAGTTGCCAAGGCCGTCAGACCCTCCACCCTCACCCCCAGCGTTTGGTGTCTTCCTGACCTCTTGCGTCAGTGCCAAGTGTTAAGAAATACACGACCGCTCATGGCCGACATTGTTTCATTTACGTAGAGACTTTCTTGTCGACTTCGTGTGAAATCTGACCCACCACTAATTACGTTAGTCAGCGGACGTCCCATCTCGTGCTGTCACGTTGATATCAGACATCGTTGATATCATAACATATTTACTTGGAGTATACATCATTATATCTATCGGGCAGCCGGGATAGCGGAATGGTAGACCGTTCGACTTTCTACGCTCGGGTCGTGAGTTCGAATCCCTGCTGGGGCCAAACGTTGTGCTGGCCTTTTTCTCGTTGCCCTGTCTTTGATATCACCCTTACGTGGTGGAAAGGGACTTTAAACGCCCAAAACACCCATCCACCCATTATATCTATCCGTGTTACCATTTAGTTAGTCAGTTATTTGTGGCTTTTTACGCGCGCACAGGCAACAAAGGCTAATTCTCGGCTGACCCGAGTCCTTTTCCTGCCAATTCTTTTAAAACATAAGGGATTGTTTTAAAACTGGATGTAAATATATGTTAAAAGTCTGTTTGGCTTAAACGTAAATCCTGCTTGAAACATTGAATGACTGAAGAAGTATAAATGAAAGTCTGAAGAAGCTGAAAGCCGTGTTACTAGAGAATAGTTAGGTCTTTAATCCAGCGCGTACAACCTTGCAGTAATCTTTCAGGCGTCTGCACTTTTGACATTGTCGTTTCTCCTTGCGCAAAAATTGCGTTGTGTGGTTGTGTGCGTGAATGGCTCGACTGAACAGTCAATACAGCAACAGCAAAAATAACACTACCAGCAACACCGAAAAAAAAAAAGAAGACAAGAAATGGAAATAACCATTGCTGGAAAACTATGTGTTTTATTTCAAAAAGAGATTAACCAGGCGATGTGTGACATCCTGCCTAGTTACGCTCTTGTATTGCTGCTTTATAATGAGCGGATCAGAGCGAGGCAGAGATAAAGCACACAAAATTGCAATCGTCTAATTGCGTAATCGTTCTTGACTTGGCCCATTGATAAATGTTTCGGTTTGCGTCATCTATGACCCATTCAGCTTGTCTGACACGGATTTACGATTTGGGTAAAGTCGGCAAAAACCAGACAGGACCTTCGTTCCACACTATAATATTATGCGTGTCGTACAAGAACACAGTGATTGTTGCAGGAATTCAGTTTAGTTCAATTCAGTTTAGTTTAGTTCGACTGTTTCTTGGTATCACAGTTATCGCACAGCCACCAAAGTTCGCACAAATGTAGATGGCCGGACGGCGGATCTGCTGATCTACATGTCGGTATAATTGTCCCACTGTACGATCGCTAACTGGCTCTTAATTGGCGAAATTTTGAGAGCGACAAAAAAGCCCGACCGACCTCTACGGCTGACGAGTGTTCACCTCGTACAAGAACACAGTGATTGTTACAGGAATTCAGTTCAGTTCAATTCAGTTTAGTTTAGTTTAGTTCAGTTCAATTCAGTTTAGTTTAGTTTAGTTCAGTTCAATTCAGTTCAAAATGAGCTGTGTGAGCTCGGAAGAGCAGGGATTATTGCAGAAGTTCCAGATGACCTCGCTGCACTCGGAAGAGCTCGAACATAACTCAACACTCGTCTTTTAGACTAATATTGCAGGATAAGCAGGCTACAGTACTTTGCCACCACGTGCGAAATACAAGCTTTTGTTGCTGTGAGTGTCTGCCACTGGTTTACATGGATGTACTGATCTGGCGCGCCAAGGATGATCTCCGTCCACGCTCTAGGCAGGGCGAGAGGCGCACGCGCTACATCGAACACACGACACACGTGACCACTTTTCCTGCCACGTACGGCGGACAAGGCAAGCTGCCACACGCGGTGACCACCTGGACGTACTGGGCGGCATCTTTGTTTTCCTGACCGCCCGGCATGCGCTCCTGCTCTCTGTCCAGACACTGGTACTCGCTGGAAGCGTCGTGCCTGTAATGACCGGCCACCAGGTGTCCGGTGTACTGGGTGACCCAGCCCGTGGGACAGGTGAGGGTGGCGGGCACCATGATGGTCGTGGACTGGGGAGCCCGGCACACTGAGCACGGGACGTCGTGGTCGTGGTGCCCTGCAATGTTGTCATACTCGGCACCTTGCAGATACGTATGATGCGAGGAAGGAACTGTTTCGTCAAACTCTGGCTCCATCGTCAGGCACAGGCGGTTGGCGGCACCTCCTTTGTCTTGGTACTTGGATCCTCCAGCCGCCCCTGGAAGATGGAGTAATTTCAGCAGTAGCTAACCTGACACGTCATGACCATGAAGCTAAACAAAATTGTATACCCATACATTATTCACTCAGTTCCTACCCAGTGAGTTTGGGGCTGTGTACTAGTGGCCTGTCGCAGCGGTGAGCGGTGGTCTAATAGGTAGCGTATCGGATTTAGCCGCTGCGCAACTGAACGGCCGTCACCAAGCGTGGGTTCGAGCCCAGGTCGAGCTTGTGATATGTGATACCGGTTTTTCCTGGCTACCGGGCTGCTCATCGGGGGTTTCTCTCCGGATCATCTGGCTTTCCTCCCCAGCAAAATTGTAAAAAAATATAGGATAGATATTCCGTGGCGCTGCATCGCGGCGACGCTCTTCCCCCGGGGGAAGCATCCCGAATTTCCCGAAGGGGATAATAAAGTAGTTAAAAAAAATTGTCTGCATGGATGTCAACTTGGCTTGCGGCAGTGTTCCTCTTTGATGATACTCGTCAGTGTTTGCTGCCGTCAAGGAACCGTTAATTAATCATGCCTGATTTTCGCATACAGGGCCAGAACCGAAAAAGAGGCAAAACTTGGGATACCGGTGTGCGGTACAAAATGTGTTAACCCTTTCTGCTCTGACATTACCGTCATATGTCTGACGCTAGCCAGGGACCGACCCTCTCCTGTAATCGAGGTGACTTCCCCGATCACTCATGGACACTAGCTGCCTGGAACACCACTGGAGCCGACAAAGAGTTGTGGTAGCAAAAAAAAACCAACAACCCCCCCAAACAACAACAACAACAACAACAACAACAACAAAAAACAAACAAACACAAAACAACAACAACAACAACAACAACAAACCGTACACAACGATAAACAACAAAACAGAAACCGTTTCTAAGGGAGATGACTCCAAGAAAACCTGGCAACAGTGGAACAGAGCGAAGATTTCGTACACTGCTGACTGTTATGACTATAGTTGTATTTCGGGAGTGGGGACTGAAATGTTGTAACACCTATAGTCGTTACTCGCGCTGAATGAGTTCATGGCGCAACATACAGCGGTGTATGCCTGCAGATATTTCAGACGTGCATGACATTAGGAACTGTACTTTACTGTACCGTCCATCCGTCTGGTACTACTGAATTTAAAAAAGGAAAAAAGGGCAAAGCAGCTCAATGACGCAGAGGGGGTACAACCCGAATTCAACGTCCACCTGCAATGGTTTGGTCCCTCCTCGCGTTGGACTCTCAATACTCGGGTTGTGAGTTCGTATCCCGGCTGGGCCAAATATTTGTGCTGGCTTTTTCACTGTTGCCCCGTCTTTGATATCACACGTATGTGGTGGAAAAGGACGTTAAACCCCCATACACCCACCCCACCCTCCCTTGGTCCCTCCTCAAGGGAAGGGATGGTGGGGCAGCCGAAGGAGGCAAAAAAGAAAAAAAAAATGCTTGGTAGCACGAGTATAAACCTTCTTCTCATAAATGCTCCTCGCAGTCTTTTTCATATGATTTCTTCTACTGCCGTACAGAAAAATAATTTACAAATTAATTACTCACCGGAATACACAAGCTGCGTGTTGTTAGGACACTGGGTTCTTCCCCATCGCACAAACGTGGAACCTAATATGTACAGAGAAAAAAGATGATCACCGTGTTGTCTAAGTGAGCAATCGTATACATGAAAGGTCAACACAAAGCCACAAACATCGTGTTTTTTTAAAAACTGCGACTCCTGCGACTTTGTGCATAATGCAGGCCACTCTGTCACAGTTGCAGAATTTTCAGCGCTTCGGAGACCCTTATAAAACCAGAGCGTGAATTTGCAGTGACTTCACTCAGCTTATGGCCAGTGAGCATGACACATCGCTGCAGTGTCGAGCGGATGTGTGCTGCACAAGAAGACTGGCCACTGCAATCTTTCTCGCTCAATGTCAAAACACAAACTGAACTGTGAAATCAGGCTGCCCTTGACTTTTATAGGGGTTTCAGGGACGCTGAAAACGCTGTAACTGTGACAGAGCTGACTGTGCCTTTTACACAGTCGATTAGGTTTTTTTCTTCTTCCAGCCATTCTGTTTGTGGCTTTTGTGATGAGATTGCAGACCTTTAAAAATACATTCCATCTACACTTTGTTTTGCTCCCTGTGCCCGCTCCCTCCGATTCTCATGATTCATATTTCCTAGTCTAGAAAATACTGGAACCACCCAAGCAGCTTTTGACTCACTTTGTTAACGGCCTCAAGTAACTATTATACAGTTAAGAACCTGGCATCATATTTTTTCTAGCTTTAAGTAATAGACAACAGTTGCTCAGCTGAGTTGATATACTTTATTTTGCACTTTGGTTATTTTTTGTACATGTATTGATGTGCATACGAATGTCTGGATGTCACTCTCAACTTTGAATGGGCCTAGGGCCTATCAATAAACAATTCTGATTCTGATTCTAGTATCCTAGTTTTGTGAGTCTTTAAGTCCAAACTCCAAGGAGACTCGCCTTTTGGGTCTGGTGAACGGTAGCATGCAGCTTTTCATTCTGATTACAATAAATTTTAACTTATAAATTCACTTTTTCTTTGATTCCCGGCGATGATTGGAGATGGTGTCGTCAACAAGGGTGTTTCCTCTATATATTACACACATTTATACGTTTGTATCCAGTTCATTCTTACCTTGATTCCTGACAGTGACGCTCAAGGCGTCAGTATTGGAGATGGTGTCATCAACCAGGGCGAGTTTCCTCTCGGCAGACTCCAGTCGTTCCTGCGTGGCGACCAGTTTGTCCTCACAGGACCTAGGCTTACTCTCAGTGTCCTGCATTTCTGTTGCCTGGAGTCTGTCCTCGAAAACTCGGAGTATTTCCCGTAAGGCCGACAGTTCCTCAGTTACTCCAGCATCTTCGTCCTGATTCAGTGTTGGCCGTCGGTGGTGGTGGTGGTAATGATGAAGGTGGTGAGGAGGCATATATAGACCACTGGAAATAGAAAACCTGTTGGAAACCTTTGTATGTAGTTGAATACGATTTTACTGTTTCAAACGAATTTGGCAAGATTTGATATTGCTTTCTTTAATGTGTCTAGGGAATCTGCAAAAAGTGAAAGACGAAACTGATCTGCGAAGCGTGTACGGTAAAAATGTTTGCCTTTCAGGATGAAATATCGGGCATTCCATGATAAACTGTAGTTTATCATCGGGTACTGACATACCACGTCTCGAACACAGGCATACCTTCCCGCACTGCCAGCGATGGCTGTCTTAGCGTTGACTTCTTCCCTCAGCTGACCAAGTCCCTCTCGCAGTGCTTCAAGCAGCTCATTCCTCAGTTGGGTCATCTCCTGCTTCAGCGGTCTGTCTGCCCCTTCAGCTGAATCACCACCACCTGACTCGGTTATGTTGTCCCTTGTGTCTGGGATAGAGCTGGCAGTCACCAAGATCGGTAGGGTCATTGGTACGACCAACAGAAGGCATTTGATGAAAAGTAATCCATACATTGTGGCAAAGAGTGCAGTTAGCTTTCGAAAAAATAATAATTACGATGCTGTTTGTGCAGCTCCGGAAAAATATTGGACATAATCTGGTCTGCTTCACTCTTATATTCTGGTTGGGCGCGTAACGTGTCCGGTATTGTATTACGTCAGCTGACCGTGGATGCACGTGATGCCGAAAACAGATTACACAAACTGGGTTAATGGTTTGAGTTCATCAACGCACCAGCGCTTCATGTTACTCACTTTGGCGCAGTGGAAATCATATATCTTGTATGGTACATGTTTTGTTGGACCGGTCATGATGGGTTGGTCAAATAAAGAAAACAACAACAACAACAACAACAAATAGGGAAAGCAGCTGAATGATGCAGAGGGCATACTACCCGTTTGTTTTGGTCCCTTCTCAAGGGAAGGGATGGTAGGGCATCCGAAGGAGCCAAAAAAAAAAAAGTGCTTGGTAGCACAAGTGTGAACATTCTTCTCGAACATGTTCCTCGCAGTCTTTCTCATATGATTTTTGTTCCACTGCTTTTCAGTGGCTTGTGTCACTACAGAAAAATAATTTACAAGATAATTACTCACCAGAATAAATAAGTTGGGTGTTGTTAGGACACTGAGTTCTACCCCATCGCACAAACGTGGAACTGATATGTACAGGGTGGGTGAGTGGGTGTTTGGGGGTTCAGTTTAACGTACTTTTCCACCACATACGGGTGTTATCAAAGACGGGGCAACGATGAAAAGGCCAGCACAAATACTGTATATGGCCCCATCCAGGATACGAACTCAAGACCCGAGCATTGATATGCACAGAGAAAAATGATGATCAGCATATTGTCTTAGTGAGCCATCGTATACACGAATACACTTCGTCTGCACTATGTTTTGCTCCCTGTACACACTCCCTCCAATTCTCATGAATCGTATTTCCTAGTATCCTAGTTCTTTAAGTCTTTGAGTCCAGATTAGGGGACTCGCCTTGAAGGTCTGATGAACTGTCGCGTGCAGCCATTTGCAATTACAAAATTTTAAACTACAAATTCACTTTTTCCTTGATTCCCGACGATGATTGGAGATGGTGTCATCAACCAGGGAGTTTTCTCTATGTATTAGACACAGTTACTCGTTTGTATCCACCGATTTTTGTTTTGCTGCCCCAACTCTTTCGCCTGTTCCAGTGGTGTTCCTCCCAGGTAATGTCCACCGTATTCTTACCTTGATTCCTTGTACCGGGGATAGAGCTGGCATTGGTGCGCACCAAGATAGTTAGGGTCATTGGCATGACCAGCAGAAGGCACTTGATTCAAAGCGGTCCATACATTGTGGCGAGGAAGAAAATATTCCGGCGAGCTTTCAAAGAGTGGAGGCTGTCGAGCCAAATCTCTTGCGCAGTTTCATTGGTGAGAGTTTCTTATATTCTCAGTGTTGTGAGAATTCGGACCAGGTTGCCAGATCCTCTGCCCCGAACATGAAGCATTTGGGCCAGATCAGCCCCGATTCTGTGGCTGTAAGTTTAGGCATGCGTCTCGACTTCATATCCTCAGGTAAAGATTTACTGCTCTCAGCGTCGGTTGACCATTTAATTTACAAACAATCTATTACTGTGGTAGTGGACGTGCTTTTTTCAGCGGACACAGGTTCGCACTTGATAGGCATAGAAATTGCTCTTGCAGCTTGGTGAAATACAAAAACAGCACAGGGTAATCCCATTGGAAAGATACACCAACTGAATATGAATTCCGCCAATCGCTGTGCGAGGCTTCATGACGTATTTATCACGTGATTACGACTCGAGCAGACCGTAACGGCAGAGGCAGTCTGTCAAAGGAGACGTGGGTGGGTTGTCTGATAACGTTATCGTGCAGTGATGCGTGTGTATGTGCTGTTGCTGATAACGGAATGGAAAATGTCGGTTAGATTGGGTTTTTTTTAACTTTTGCGCCTTGGCATCTAACAATACGGGGAGCCGGGTGGTCGAATGGTAGAGCGTTGGACTTCTAATGCTCGGGTCGTGAGTTCGATCCCCACTGGGGCCAAATATTTGTGCTGGCTTTTTCATCGTTGCCCCGTCTTTGATATCACCCTATGTGGTGGAAAAGGACGTTAAACCCCCCAAACACCCCCGCATCTAACAATACAAACTGTGGTGCGGTTGAGATGTGGGAATTACACTGTGTAAACTGTTTTCATACCTGGCAGACATAGAGCTCTCATTCACACTCGTTCATACTGCTGCAACTTACCAACAGAAACACGCTCAACAAAACAACCAACCAACCACCACCACCACCACCAGCAACAACAACAACAACAACCCAACGAAAATCAAACCAACACACAAACAAGAGTAAGTGAATACAATGACATTATTTCCGACTCTCAAACGTACATTTTTAACTGCATTTATTTTTTTTGGGGGGGGGGTGGGGGGTGGGGGGGGGGATGGTGTGTGTGGGTGGGGGAGGGTATGTGTGTGTGTGTGTGTGTGTGTGTGTGTGTGTGTGTGTGTGTATGTGAGGGGGATTGTAGAATGGTAGCACAGTTTCAAAAGCAGTCAAGTTGAAGCTGTTTCTGTTTTTGGGTTTTTTGTTTCGATCGAGATAAGGCTGTAGAGTGTTGTGAAGCCGGGATAGCACACAGCTGGTAGAACGTTGGACTGTCAATTGACATGTCACCAGAATCTGATTGACAAGTCAGGGTAGCCAATCACGGTGCACCAATACTCCGACACACAATTCACACGTGTGGGATTGTCTGTTGCAGTATTCGAGCGTTCCCTGTCAGAACGTCCTATCTCTCTTCTTCCTATCTGTATCGACAGCAGGGAACCCTCGATTTGCTTGACAAAGCTTTTATATGTAATGGCAAAACATAGTAAATCCATGACGTCATTTTGTGGAAAAATACCATTACGTCATTTTTTTTTTTCATCTTAAAATCACCCCTTTTCACATCAAAAAACGTCATGGCCTTCCCGTGTTGTGTCACTGCACCGCGGCAGAAAGAAATCTGATGGATTGTCATGGAGAATCAGAGGGCGTGGCTAAAGACCTCTGTGCTACATGATAATTATGCTCGGGTGTCGAGTTGCAACCACAGACCTAAAAAAAAGATAGACCCTCTGCGATGCTGGAAGTGTGACGCCGCCGCGCGCCATGTTGCGAGTACCTGGAAGTGCCAGACGCTATCAGCTGTTTACATAGCGCGCATAGCATTGGTCCGCTTTATCTTACGTCACATTTCTGATGACGTCTTTCTAAAGAACTTTGTATTTCGAACGAGGCGTCCTGTACACAGAGCCTCTGAGTTCTGGTATTCGCAAGATGGCCGCGATAGCGACACTCGCAAGCAGCGGCGGCAGCGTGCGGCGGTGGGTCTATCTTTATTTTTAGGTCTGTGGTTGCAACACCGGCTAGGAATCAAACGTTTGTTCTGGAGTTTTCCTCGTGGTCTCGCCTTTGACGTCACCCTTACGTGGCGGAAATGGACGTCAACCCACAAACAAACACAAACACACAGTACAGTGTTAAGTTCTTGACACACGTGACGAGCTTGCCAGGCACCCGCCAGTGTATTGTGCAGGGGTCGCGGTCACACGTTGCAACACACTTTGGCTACCAGCTGCACCGCCTGCCCGGCGCTGGACAATACACAATGAGCGAAAACGCAGGGTCAGTGCGACTGACTGGCGCGGCAAGGAAAAGTAAGACAGTGTTCTATTCACTTAGTCAAATTAATTGGATGAGTGCATTTTACCGCAGGTGGGCCTGAAAAAAATCGCTGCGTCTGACCAGCCTTTTAGTGCACCGTGCATTTACGTCAATTAATGTCAATGTGTTCTTGTATCGTGCACGTGCTACTTGGAGCACACGACACAAGTGACCACTTTGGCGTTCACGTAAGGAGGGCAGGGCAGACTGCCGCACTGGGTCACCGTGTAGTAAAGCAGAGCGCCGTCCTTGCTCACTTCCCCGCTCAGCCTGTGCTCCGGCTCCCCGTCCAGACACAGGAACTCGCTGGCCGCCGGGTGGTTGTGAAAGCCTGCCATCAGATGGCCGCTGTACTGGGTCACCCAGCCCGGGGGACAGGTGAGGGTGGCGGGCACCATGATGGTTGTGGACTGGGGCGCACGGCACACGCAGCACGGAGCGTCGTGGTTGTGGTGACCGGGGATCTCCTCGTACTCAACGCCGTAGATGTAGTTGAGGTTGGGTGTGGGAGCCGTGTTGTCGAACTCGGGCTCCATCGTCAGACACAGTCGGTTTGCAGCAGCACCTTGGTGTGCATGCCACGCGCCTCCCGCCAATCCTGCAGGTGTGGTAATAATAATAATAATAATAATAATGGTGGGTGGGGTGGGTGTTTGGGAGTTTAATGTCCGTTTCCACCACATATGGGTGATATCAAAGACGGGGCAACGAGAAAAAGACCAGCACAAATATATGGCCCCAACCAACTCACGACCCGAGCATTGAAATTCCAACGCTCTACCATTCGGCCACCCCGGCTCCCCTAATAATAATAATAATAACTGTTTTTTGTGGGCACTTTGCCCAATTTCTTGAATTGGCTCAAAGCCGAACCCAACACGCTCGCTCACGTGAATCACACGTATTCTCTCACACATTGGACACTGCATTCACTTTGCAATCACGTGGGCCGAACGGTCAGCTCAGCTATTTCAGTTTTAGAATTTAGAATTGCATTTATTTTTCAAATTTTGAACATTTCCCAGGCAAATAATATACATCCTGACCAAGTTACCGTGTCGCCATTAGTTTATCGATCGCCGAAATTATACTTAAGACCAAAATTGAGACAAACTCAAAAGGTCCAACACCCTACATTCGTCTGTATGTGTCTGATCCGTAACCTATAGGATCGAGGCCCATTATTCAGCCACACTCCAGCAATTCAACACCACTTTCATCCGGACTCCGAGTACAAGCTATACACTCTGAAAAACCGTTAACATCGACCTTCTCCTAACCTGTCAAAACACACCAAATAGAGCACCACCATCGATACAGAATACAACGACCTTTTCCTAACCTATCAAAAGATAAAAAAAAACCACAACGCTATTACACAACCCATGTAAGTCCTGGAGAAAAATATAAGCGAAACACTCACCAGTGTACACAAGTTCTGTGTTGTTTGGGCACTGGGTCCGTCCCCATCGCACGAATGTTGAACCTGCAAAAAAAAAAAAAAAAAAAAGGAAATCATTTTATACTGAAGCAAGCTTGTCTGCGTCTGAAACTCCGGCTGGGAACAAACATTTGTGCTGGCTTTTTCATCGTTGCACCGTCTTTGATATCACCCGAATATGGTGGAAAAGGACGTTAAACCCCCAACCACCCACCCACCCCCACCCCACCCATCCGCGTCTGAAACACTTCTCTTGTAACAAACAAATCTTGATGGGATAGCGAGCGATTTACCTTCTTGATACGCTCTAGTTCAGTTGTTGTTGTTGTTGTTGTTGTTGCAAGTATCGGATTTACAAGCGTGTCACTGTCGAAACACTACTGTAACCCTGGAATACAATTCCAAAAATTTCCAACTCTTACCGTGAGTGAGTGTACCGTTGGCAGTGAGGGCCTGAGTCTGGGCGGAGTTCACAGTACTCTCCAGCTGTATGAACTTCCTCTCGGCAGACTCCAGTCGTTCCTGCGTGGCGATGAGTTTGTCCTCACAGGACCGGGGCCTGCTCTGTGTGGCTTGTGGCTCGTCCGGTTCAGCCCTAAGTCTGCCCTCGAAAGTCTGCAGCTTGGTCTCTGTTGCCCGGAGTCTGTATTCCGTTGCTCTTAACCTGCTCTCTGTTGCCTGAAGAAGCTCTCTCAGGGCGGACAACTCTTCGGCTGCTGCTGTGTTGTCGGGGTCGTACTGTGTAGGTCTCTGGGGGTGGTGGTAGTAGTAGTGGAAGTGGTTAGGAGGCCTATACAAAGGGCTGCACGAAAGAAGGAGAACGCACCAAAAACGCTGTTATTAGTATATTTTTTCTGCCCTAGCTCATTTGCCAGCTCCAGTGGTGTTCCTCCCAGGTCCTGGGTGGAATCCACGGGCTCGGAAGTTGGGGAATTTTTATTATGCATGATGATGGGGATGAGGATGATGCTATGGAGGTTCATGTGGTTTGGGACTGTTCTATATTCATCTTGTGTACCACAAGTCAAATTGCCTTTATGGGACGAATTGAACTGAACTGGACATAGTAACGTCATTCAGGTCACATGCCGTTCACACACAACAGTAGTTTGCTATTCCTGGCTATTGTAAGCAATGAAAGCTGAATATTTCAGAACAACAACTTGTGTACTGTTGCTAGCACCGCTTCAAGCAAACCGAAATCAGACAATTACTCTGGCTAATTATATAAAGACACTTATATTACGCCAGTGTCGCCAAACCTCGTGTGTACTGTAGAATTAACATTGCATCGGATATTTTGCACCATCAGTCATTTTCTGGATATCTAAGCGGAAATGATACAAGTGATTCGTTTATCGTGGCCTGACTTCATAATGTATGATCTTACTTCTGATTCGATCCTGTCACGGCTGCCTTGGACCTAAGTTCGTCCCTCAGTTGGCCGAGCCCTTCCCGTAGTTGTCCCAACCCCTCCTGAACCTCTCTGCGGAGCTCTTCTGTCAGGCGCAACGCCTCCCCCGAGGGCGATCCTTCGGCCTCACCTGGTGTTGCATCCGTCTCAATGGGCTCTGACGTATTTCCTGTGGGTAGGTTGGTTAACACTGCACCAGGTATAGAGCTGGAGGTCCCGAGGGAACCCAAGACGGACAAAATGATCAGTGGCGTGGTAGTGAAGACAGACATGAACATTGTGGATTATATTTTAAGAAGGACGCGATGCCAGTACTAGTCGTCTAGCGGCGAACGTGTCAGGTCAGCTTCAGCGGGTCTAGTCGAGAACAGTGCTGATTTTCTTGTGCTTCAGCCGAGAACTGTGTCAATCGGGCTGGTTTGGATAAGTGGAAAACACGGCATGAACAACTCGAGAACGCTGCTGATGTCGTCGGCGTGGATTGGTAGAAAACAGACTTGACCTTGTCAGCTTGGATAAGTCGAAAAGACTCTTGTTGGCGTGAACAAGTCGAGAACAATGCTGATTTTTTTTTTTTGGGGTCGACTTGGACAAGTTGAAAACACGCTGATTTTTTTTTTTTGTGTGTCGACGGACAAGTTGAAAACACGCTGATTTAGATGGGTTTCACAAGTCGGAAACAGCACGAATTTGTTGGCTTGGACAAGTCGAAAACAGTGCTGATCTTGTTGTCGTAGGGAAGTACAGAGCTCAGGCTGCGTCTTCTTTTGTGTCAGAGAGGCCACTGACTGACGTTGCGCTCATATGCTGGTTATACTAAACTGAGGACAGCTGGTAACTTGACCGGTGTCTAATCAGGTTAGATATAATGACGGTCAAGGGCCAGTAGAGTACTTGTTAATACACTGTGAATAGATGACAGTGGTGTTTTTTGGTTTTTTTCTCTCTTTTTCGGCCTATCTCTCACAACCCCATTCGCCGGTCTCTTTATATTTTAAAGCTACCGAACTTAACCGCTCAGTCCTTCCTCTCAACTGTCATCTGAGTTCTAAGTTCGGCCCTTTCATCTAAATTTTTCATCTTTTTTACCCCCTCACTCACGTCTGCACTCCCAGTGGTTAGGAAAAAGTAATGTTGGGCATATGCTGCGAACTGGTGTATTGCGCCTAGGAGATGATACGTTTCCATATTTGCTATATATGAACTTACTATTTGTGTTTGTTTCACAAAGGTCTAATTGATATTAGTTTTCTGCGCTATTTTATAATCGGGAGTTCGATAAATTAGCATTAAGGTGCAGCGTTTCCTGCATGCCCTAAGTTTATATTGAACCAAAGACCAGTTTGCATCATTTGTTCGATGTTACATTTTGTTTTTTACAAGCAGTTCAAGGACATTGAGCCGCAAATTAGTCTTTGTTACTTAAACCCTAAACACACACACACACACACACACACACACACACACACACACACACACACACACACACACACACACACACACACACACACACACACACACACACACACACACACACACACACAGAGAGAGAGAGAGAGAGAGAGAGAGAGAGAGAGAGAGAGGGGGGATTTTGCACTGAATGACTGGCTTTTGCGAAAGACTCACATGGTGAGAAACCCGCATACGGTCTCATCAGTGCCCTCATGTGTGTCTTAGTGTTGGTGTTACGTTTCAGGACGCTGGCGCTATCTCGCACTTGATGACTCGAAAAGTATAGCACACATCCTGTTTTTGTCTGTGACCATGTCGCGACCGACAGAAAGACAAGACGCCTGTTATTGATAGGAAGAATCTAGTTTATGTGGGATACTGTTTGTTTTTGTCTACGTTTTGTTGTTGGTGTTACTGTTGTTGGTTTTTAATTTGTTTCTGAGTGGTAGAGCGTTGGACTCTCAATGCTCGGGTCGTGAGTTCGAATCCCGGCTGTGGCCAAATATTTGTACTGGCCTTTTTCTCGTTGCCCCGACTTTGATATCACCCTTACTTGGTGGAAAAAGGCGTTAAACACCCAAACACCCACCCACCCTTGTTTCTGAATCAGTGGTACATATTGACGTGTTTGTGAAATGTAGTTTAACTGCAATGACTACATAGCACGGCCAGAGAGAACGAACGAACGAACGAACGAACGAAACTTTATTTTACAAGGATAAAAGATTAGGTACGCAGACCTGTCTTACATCTTGTCCTTGCTAGGCTACTGATATATATATATATACAAAGTAAGCAAAGTAAGCTCTAACTAGGTAGAGCATACACATACACACACACACACACACACATACACACACACACACACACACATACACACACACACACACACGACGACCATGCTACTACATACATAAATCAAGCAATACTAAGAAGAAAAAGAAGAAAAATAAAATAAAAAAAAAAAAAAGGGGGGGGGGACAAAGGATGTGATAGGTGAGCAATGCAAACAAATCTTGAGGCGATGTTTTTACAGTTTAAAGAAAAGAAAAAAAACAAACAAAAAAAACACGCGTGATGTGAATAAGTATTGGGATTTTTTTTTTTTTTTTTGCCCGAACTACAAAATCCTACAGAGTAGATGTATTGTCAAGCCCATTACGAGCTGTCCACCAGATGTTTTATTAGTTTGGTCTTAAATAATCTAAGCGAGGGTGCTGATTTGATGTCTTTTGGAAGTGCAGAGAGAGAGAGAGAGAGAGAGAGAGAGAGAGAGAGAGAGAGAGAGAATTATTTTCGGCTCTTAATGTTGGTGATTCACACACACACACACACACACACACACACACACACACACACACACACACACACACACACACACACACACACACACACACACACACACACACACACACACACTCACGAGTATCCACAGAGACGCGTTATGTTCACATTTTGATTATCATATTTATTTGCAAAGTTGCTGCACAGTTCCGTCGCAGATGAAACTCGATTAGAGACGAACATCTTTAGCCTTCACCAGAAATCTCAAACTCGAAGTAGTCCCGTCCAGGCACTTCACATAATAATAATAATAGTAATAATAAGAAGAAGAAGAACAAGAACAAGAACAAGTGCATTAACGTCAGCTGGGTTCCAGAATTTACTTCGTTCGTGTTCTTTGTGCTTTAATTCGTACTGATGGTCAGAATCTCTCCACTTTCTTTCTACCAAACTCCACTCAATCCTGTTATACCTATAGGCTCGGGCCGTTGCAGTTCTCGTTCGTACAACCAGCAGACATTAGTGTATTGCATTGAGAAATGTACTTATCATAGACTATTTCAAGGATACAGTTGCAATTATACACGCAACTAAGCGTACAGGTGCAGCGACGAGCACAATTGTCCTAAAATACGAGAAAAGTTTTGTCGTAAAAGCCATCTTCTGTGAAGACTAATAGACGACTCCAATCCTGTCGATCAAGCGAGCCCCCAGAATTCAGCCACTCGCGTGCCGTGGCGTTATGAACACATCCCGAAGCATGGTGTGGCAAACGTTCTTGCCAAACACTCAAAAGGGGGAAGCACATGTAGTTTGATATGACTGAAGCGTGTAAAGAAAGCAGTAAGTCTACTGACGTCATTTGAAGGAAAGACCATTACGTCAATCTCTTCCATCTTGAAATCACACCTTTTTCCATACAATGACGTCATGGACGTACTGTGTTTTGCAAATGCACGGAAGAGGGACGGTCGGTGGTCTAGTGGTTAAGAGACTTGTCACCAATGCGACAGGTCAGGGCTTAGAGTCCCACTCGGGGCAAAGAATTTTTCCTTCTCGTATGTGGCACCGTTCATTCGGGCCGATCGTCGTGGGTTCTCTCCGGGTACTCCGGCTTCCTCCCCCTCTGCTTTGGAAATGTTCAGCCCACAAAATCTGAAAAATTCTAAATTCCGAAACTGAAATAGCTGAGTTGACCCTTCGCACCACGTGATTGTAATGTGTTTATGTCCAGTGTGTGAGAGAATGCGTGTTATTCACGTGAGCGTGAGTGCTGGGTTCAGTTCGCGGCGCTTTGAGCCGATTCATGAAATTGAGTAAAGCGCCTATACAATACTCATCATTATTATTATGAGAGTAAAGAGGCGGGGCTTGTCGAGTTAAGTCGTCTATTATCTTTTAATATGGGACTTCAAGGCACATCTAAAGAGTGGGTGGATTTTTAGGCGTTTAACGCCCTTTTCCACCACGTGTGGGTGATATCAAAGACGGGACAACAACAACAACAACAACAACAACAACAAAAAGAGGTCTGCACATATTATATGGCCGCAGCCGGGATTCGAACTCACGACCCGAGCATTGAGAGTCCAACGCACTACCATTCGGCTATCCCGGCTCCCCAAGACACTTCTAAAACACAGCGGCCCCTACATAGAGCAGACAACGCATGTGACCACGCGGCTGCCGACGTACGGAGGACAAGGCAGACTGCCGCACACGGTCATCACGTAATACCAGAGGGCGCCGTTCCGATCGACTTGACCTCCCAGCCTGTGCTCCGGCTCCCCGTCCAGACACTGGTACTCGCTGGCCGCCGGGTGGTTGTGGTAATCCGCCACCAGGTGTCCGCGATACTGGGTCACCCAGCCCGGGGGACAGGTGAGGGTGGCGGGCACCATGATGGTGGTGGACTGGGGCGCCCGGCACACGGAGCACAGAGCGTCGTGGTCGAAGTGGCCGAGGATGTCCTGGTACTCGAGACCGTACAGGTAGTTGAAGTTCTGTGAGGGGCCAGCTGCCGCGTCGTCGAACTCTGGTTCCAATGTCAGACACAGGCGGTTGGCTGGAGCACCTTTCTGATCGTGAGAACCCCCTCCAGCCACACCTGAGAAGACAGTGCACATTGGTTTAAACCTTTTCTTAAACCTTGATGCCTAAAACTTGAAATCCTAAATGACGGGGAACGAAGATCGCTCAACCCTAAGAAAGCACGCTTGAAAAACGCGTTAAATGCGTTTGAATAATACGGAGAAATGCGCTTGAATAATACGGAGAAATGCCTTTGAATACTATGGAGCGATGCGTTTGAATAATATGGAGCAATGCGTTTGAATAATACGGAGAAATGCGTTTGAATAATACGGAGAAATGCGTTTGAATAATATGGAGCAATGCGTTTGAATGATATGGAGAAATGCGTTTGGATAATATGGAGAAATGCGTTTGAATAATACGGAGAAATGCGTTTGGTGCAAAAACAGAGCGCTGGAGCACGTGGATGATATCGATTCTATTTGTCTGGACTGAAGTAAAAAAAAATGTTTGTGCAAACTCACCAGTGTATACCAGCTGTGTGTTGTTGGGGCACTGAGTTCTACCCCAGCGCACGAATGTGGATCCTGTAAACACGAAATGAACACTGTAACCACTGAAAACATCCAGTGAACGTTCTAAACACTGAACACATCCTGTAAACAAAGCAAGCACTGAAAACATCAAGTGAACAGCGTCACCAATGAAAACATCATGTAAACAATGTAACCACTTAACACATCAAGTGAACAATGTAACCACTGAACACATCAAGTGAACAATGTTACCACTGAACACATTAAGTGAACAATGTAACCACTGAACACATCTAGTGAACAGTGTCACCACTGAACACATCAAGTGAACAATGTAACCACTGAACACATTAAGTGAACTATGTAACCACTGAACACATCAAGTGAACAATGTCACCACTGAACATTTCAAGTGAACAATGTCACAACTGAAAGCATCATATGAACAGTGTAACCACTGAACACATCAAGTGAACAGTGTCACCACTCAAAACATCATGTAAACAATGTGGCCACTGAACACATCACGTGAAGAATATCACCACTGAAAATATCATGTGAACAGTGGAACCATTGAAAACATCAAGTGAACATTCTAACCACCGCCGGAAAACAGCATGTGAACAAGGTAACTACTGAAAACAGCATTACCTTGATTCCTGACGGTGATTCTCAAGGCGTCAGTATCAGAGATGGTGTCATCTACCAGGGCGAGTTTCCTCTCGGCAGACTCGAGTCGTTCCTGCGTGGCGATGAGTTTGTCCTCACAGGACCGGGGCCTGCTCTGTGTCGCTTGTGGTTCGTCCAGCACAGTCTGAAGTCTGTCCTCCATAGCTTTCAGTCTGTTCTCTGTTGTCTGAAGATTAAGGTTGGTCGTCTGAAGTCTGTATTCCGTAGCTCGCAATCTCTCCTCCGCTGCCTCGAGAAGGCCTCTCAGGGCTGACAACTCGTCCGTAGTTCCGGTATTATCGGGACGAAACATCGGAGGTCGTTGCTGGTGGTAATAGTGGTGAAACTGGTACTGTGGTGGTGGTGGCGACATGTAATTCGAGCTGAAAAATATTAGAATGTCAGATTACCGTTCATCTTGCAAATAGTTAAAATGATTTAGAGAAGACGATCGTCTCGTAATGGTTGCAGACAGACATTTTTGGTAGTGTTTGCTCAACAAGGAGAGGATAATATTCCAAACCCAACCAGTAATGATGCGTAGAGTGAGAGAATGACTATGAAATGGCCACAGCTTGCTTTTACACAAAATAGAAATAGATACGTTATGAATACTTTGAAGAACGTATCGGACATGAAATACGACTGCAAGCTGGCGAACTCAAACCTAGACGTTTTCATGAGAACATAGTCTAATTCTCTATGACCGCTCTCTCTCTCTCTCTCTCTCTCTCTCTCTGTGTGTGTGTGTGTGTGTGTGTGAGAGAGAGAGAGAGAGAGAGAGAGAGAGAGAGAGAGAGAGAGAGAGAGAGAGAGAGTTCCAATACAAAAATGAGTATCAACATTATTGACTCTAAGCTGACCATTTTTGGCACATTGGTGAAGCCTGGTTCTCAAATATAGCAATGTTTAAGTAGCCGAAGGACAGATACATCAACATTTACATTAGTCTGACCTTGGTTGGTTTGGCGTCAAGACGGTCTTTGCTCGAAGTTCGTCCCGTAGTTGACTCAGTGCGTCCCTGAGCTGCCCAAGGTCATCTCCCAGTTCAGCACGCAATTCGTCCTTGAGTTTCGTCGCCTCCTCAGACAGCGGCGGTGTTGGTGCTACCGTCTGGTCAACACCAGCAGTTTCAGCAACAGCTTCTTCGGTCGCATTTTCGATCGTGTCAGAGACGGAACTTGAAACCGAGGGCACTGATAAAACCACTGTTGTTAGAAGGGCCAGCAATACTGGAGACAGCAATCGGTCGAAAATCCTGATCCAGAGACGCTTAGTTTTAATGATACAGAATCCTCTACTTAGTTGTCGCTCGCTGCCAGCAAAACTGGTGTTGCGATGCTTGTAATATGATGAAAGTGCTCTAGATGACACTTGGCACTCACTGGCACTTTGGGTCATTTGTAACATGACCGGAATACAGTCACAATCGCTCGTATAGAATGCGTGTGTGGACGTGTGGTATTGTCTTGTTTGGGGTTCGGAGCGGCCTAGATACACGCGCCATGAGTAATCGGGTTCCGTTGTTGATAAATAGCATGTTATGAGCACGACCGATCATGGGGAAGCCAGGGCTAGGTCGCTGGGACCTATTGTATTTTAGCGAGGTCACTATTAACGTCACTGGACACGTAGAAAGGCCCTCTGCACTCCCTCATCCTCCCCCATCCCCACTCCCAACACACACACACACACACACACACACACACACACACACACACACACACACACACACACACACACACACACACACACACACACGCACGCACGCACGCACGTACGCATGCACGCACGCACGCACGCGCGTCCGTCACAACTCCTAACAGAACAGAACAGAACAACATCACATCACATCACATCACATCACATCACACCACACCACACCACACCACACCACACCACATCACATCACACCACACCACACCACACCACATCACATCACATCACACCACACCACATCACATCACACCACATCACATCACATCACATCACATCACATCACATCACATCACACCACACCACACCACACCACACCACATGTTTTTTCGCTTCTGCATTTATACAATGAAAAATGTGGCTTACTCGCGATTCACTTATTCTACTTTTGATTACTCATTACCAGAACTGGGCGGTCCAGGCGTGGCTGCAAAAGGGAGCGGAAGCGGAGAAACTGGTGCTTGGTATCGCTGGCTATGGCCAGTCCTTCACACTGCGTAACGCCTCTCTGCACGGAGTGGGCTCCCCTACCGCAGGACCGGGAATTCCCGGTAGATGGCGTCGCATGGCTGGACAGCTTGCTTACTTTGAGGTAAGGACATCTCGGTAGATGGAGGACATATTGAAACCTATTCACGAGAGTCTGCTGGATGAACGGGACCAAGAGAAGAATGAGGCGTGACGCAAAAAAAAAAAAAAAAAAAATCGAATGGAAAAACGTAAAAAGACCTAGCATAGGACCGTAATTTTCAGGCAGGCAGGAAAACAAATGGAAAAATGAAAAAGAAAAGGATGCGGGTTGGGGATGGGGGGATGGGTTATGGGTGGCGTTTTCCAATATGAGACACGTTTTCCTGTGGGGTGAGAGGAGGGGGGGGGGAGAGGGGGATGGGGGGGGGGGCTGCCCGAATTTCCTTCCTGCCGGTTATGGAAAAAAAATTCCTCTTATCTCACTTAATCCCAAATATCAAAATGCAACTGTAACTTTAAACTGATAGTAGATTCGGTTTTCGTAGATTTTTATCAGCATTCAAAGTGCGAGAAAGAGAGATGATGATGATGATGATGATGATGATGTCTTAATAATGCTGACTTCTTGTGTGGCCAGGTGTGTGAATACCAGACAGCAGGTGGCACGGCGGTGTGGGACGATCTCCAGCGTGTGCCCTACGTTTACCTGCAGGACCAGTGGGTCGGTTACGATGACCCTGACAGCATCAAGGACAAGGTCGGTCCACCAATACGTCATTTATTGAATTTACCAACACAGGATTTATTCGTCATTTATTACTTCTTACGAAAAACAAAAAAAACAAAAACATTATCACTTCTTATTTATCAGTTAAAAATTTAATGTGGTATGTACTCTTTTCAGGTGGACTTTGCCGTCGGCCACTCACTAGGTGGCGCCATGTTGTGGTCACTTGACATGGACGACTTCCGGGGAGCGTTCTGCGGCAAGGGACGCTACCCGCTGCTCACCGCTATGGTGACCGCCATCAGCGACCACTTCCCGGACGTCAGCGTGAAGCTTCTGGACGACACCACGCATCCCCACCCCAGCGGCCTTCTCACCACCACAGCGCTTCCCCTGGACACCACGGCCCCACCCGTCGGGCCTGGCGTATCCAGCTCCCCTCGCAAACCTTCGTCTACCCGGTCTACCCGCCCAACCTCGACGTCTACTCGTTCCACCACCAGTACAACCTCTACCACCACCACCACCACCACCACCACCAAACCCACAACCACCAAGCCCACCACCACAAACACCAGTTCTACCACGTCAGCCACTGGAGTCAGCACTCAAGAGGTTGTGGTCATCACCAAGCACAGGTCCGCTGCAAGTGCCGTGGTCGTGTCCATCACTGCGGCGTTGGCTCGGATTATTCTGGCAGTGATGCTGACTTTCTTCACCGCCATCGACATTTGCATGTAGCCCCAGTAGCCCAATGATTTTCTCACACTGTGATTCCGTGTTTCCGCTGAGCTGGATAACACATTGGCCATGACCAGATGAAATACTGTCAAAACTCAGTAACCAGGCACAGAAAATAAGCGTTATAATTTCATAATTTTCGCAAAGAGCACTGCCTAGCACATGCTGATTTGCGAGTTAACGACTGCTGTGGCTGCTGCGATTTTGAATTTCTGCTGACCTGGTTAACGCGCTGGCAATGACCAGATAAAATACTGTCAAATACGCAGAGAGCAAAATTTCAGGAAGATATGACTTGCTATTAATCGTACAAAAAAAATGTCTAGCACGTACTGCTTTGATAATGATAAACAATTTAATTCATTCTAGTGACGACAATGATGATTATTTTATGTATTTGTATGGCGCCTATACTGTCCCTCGGTAGAAGCCCCATGCGCCATTACAAAAACTATGTTGGTATGGTAGGTATGGTAGACTTCTCCTCGGCGAACATATCCATCTCTGCTGAAATGCTCACGGCGCCGCAGGGCTGGAGGACGAAGCAGTGAAAGCCTGCTGCCGCTAAGCGCTACTTTATGTGCAAACCTCCACCCTGCTATTCACTCTGGTGCGTGCGACAGTATTTATGTTTACCACGACACCTGCCACAGCCTACTCTTCTTCGAAAGATGAACGTGGGATTTTTAGCGTGCACACTTGATGTATGTGCGTGAGTGTGTGCACGAAGGCGAGACAGACACCGTAAACTAGTCTGCACATGGATTTGACTCGATATGGTAAGGAAAAATCCCACCCTATTCCTACCCACCGGGGACTCGAACCAGGCAGCTCAGGATCCGAAGTCGGATGCCTTAACCACTACACCAAATCCCCTGTTCACGGCTGCTGTGTGTGCTGTGATTCTCAGTTAACGATAAGCTGGTTCACACACCGGCAATGACCAGATAAAATACTGTCAATATCCAAACACACAGAGAGTGAGATATGACTTGATGTCGTTAGGGGAACTATCTAGCACGCGTTGCTTTGTGGTGTAACAGCTGCTGTGATTGCTGGGTTTCTGCGTTCGTGCTGATCTGGCTAACGCGCTGGCAATGATCATATGAATTACTGTCAATAAACAGACGCAGAAAGCAAAGCTCCAGTAAGATGAGACTTGATATCTGTTTTGGGGTGAATTATGACAGACTCTCACCCAGATGGTAAATTACCCACTTGCACTGTACTGGTGCACCGGGAAACGGTCGTCCAAGTTTTACCATGGTTAAGGACTTGATCACTGAGGTTCAGTGATTTGAAATGGAGTGGCGGAACTCCCCAACCATGGCTTTGAAGGTGGCACCTTGACTGCTTATCTTGACATGACTGAACTTGGCTACTCGTTTCACAGATATGGACGTCAGAGCGACAGGCGTACAGAACTAGAAAGCTGAAAGCAAGAGACACGCTCCCCTTCCTCGCGATTTGCTGCGGGATTACAAAGATGGAACCGGTAACAAACTCATTGTGTGAACTGCGGACATTTGGTACAGGTAAAGGGGATTTGGCCTTCGTCGAATCCGCCGTGTCTTCTGGCGAAACACTGTCTGCAACGAGGAACTTCGTCCGGCAGCAGATCTCCAGCCCCTCACTACAGCCATTGCTGAAGAAAGGCGGAGATGGCGTGGAAATGTGCTGAGAATGACCTCCAGCTCACGACAGAGAACATCACTCAGGTGGACGAGGCAGGCCAAAAGAGACCTGGAGACGTACCGTTTATCACGAGCTCAAGGCTCAAGGAACCTCATTATGATGGGAAACAGCGCTGAAAGTGTCAGCAAACCGACCAAAGTGGCGAGCCTTGGCTGCTGCCTCATATGTCAGGGGGCACACGGAGCCCTGAATGAAAGGGGGTGTGGGGAACCTGCGCGTGTTGAACAGAAACGCTGGCTTCCGAATCCGAAAGTTTCGCCAGGTATCCATCCCACCAGAGACACACATGCGTAGACATTCAGCGAGGACGTATCAATATTGTTTATCAGATTTTGTCTTTTTTAATACAACAGCAGCAGCAGCAGCAGCAGCAGCAGCAGGTTAGAGATGCCTTGTTTAATACACCATCAGCAACAGTGGTAGCAGCTTAAAGATGTCTTGTTTAATACATCATCAGCAGCAGTGGTAGCAACTTAAAGATGTCTTGTTTAATACATCATCCGCAACAGTGGTAGCAGCTTAAAGATGTCTTGTTTAATACACCACCAGCAACAGTGGTAGCAGCTTAAAGATGTCTTGTTTAATACACCATCAGCAACAGTGGTAGCAGCTTAAAGATGTCTTGTTTAATACACCACCAGCAACAGTGGTAGCAGCTTAAAGATGTCTTGTTTAATACACCACCAGGAACAGTGGCAACAGCTTAAAGATGTCTTGTTTAATACACCACCAGCAACAGTGGTAGCAGCTTAAAGATGTCTTGTTTAATACACCATCAGCAACAGTGGTAGCAGCTTAAAGATGTCTTGTTTAATACACCACCAGGAACAGTGGTAACAGCTTAAAGATGTCTTGTTTAATACACCACCAGCAACAGTGGTAGCAGCTTAAAGATGTCTTGTTTAATACACCATCAGCAACAGTGGTAGCAGCTTAAAGATGTCTTGTTTAATACACCACCAGGAACAGTGGTAACAGCTTAAAGATGTCTTGTTTAATACACCATCAGCAACAGTGGTAGCAGCTTAAAGATGTCTTGTTTAATACACCATCAGCAACAGTGGTAGCAGCTTAAAGATGTCTTGTTTAATACACCATCAGCAACAGTGGTAGCAGCTTAAAGATGTCTTGTTTAATACACCACCAGCAACAGTGGTAGCAGCTTAAAGATGTCTTGTTTAATACACCATCAGCAACAGTGGTAGCAGCTTAGAGACGGGCAGCCATGTAAGATCAAATCTCTGCACTGGTGAGTGTGTATAGGTAAAGCAGGTATTTAACGTGAAGTGACAATTATACTAAAACTGAACATTTCACTAAGCACATACATGCACAAGACTACACACACACACACACACACACACACACACACACACACACACACACACGCACGCACGCACGCACGCACGCACGCACGCACGCACGCACGCACTGGGGAAAGGGGAGACAATGACGATGACAATGATACCAACATAGCAGAAGCTGTTGGTACCGCGACCATTGCCAGGCTTGCCGTTACAACTACTCTACAGAGAGAGAGAGAGAGAGAGAGAGAGAGAGTATTCTGACTGCGCTGTAATGTATGTTGTTTTACATCTATTTTCATTAATATTTGTTATCCTGAATTATATGTGTTTTTGTTTTGTTTTGTTTTGTTTTGTTTTAAGAGCAGCTGAAATAATCACATTCTCGCTTGATTTGACGTTCACTTGTATTAGCTTTCAGTTTGCTTGTGTAGCTCTGTAAGAGTTGTAGAAATTTACGTAACATTTGATATTTAGCAATTGAGACACGCGAATCTTTGTGTTACCATCGAGTAGTTTGATCCATCCACGACGCAAATCACCCCCAGTCGCTAAAGCTCAGGGGTGATCGCGAGTCTTTAGATCAGATACGAACCTTTATCACGTTTTTGTTTTGCCAGTTTATTGTGTATTTGAGCTTTTCGAACAGTTCTTTTAAATACAAGGGCTGATTGCAGTGTATGTCCCTTCGCCACAGAAAAACAGTTCCACTTCTCCGCACATCCAGAAATGCCAGTTCAATGAAAAAAGACAAACCAGTTCTTGAATTTGGATGGGTAACACTAAACAAAACGTTGTAATACTGACCAAAAGGATGTTTTGCTGCAAAGATTTGTGAAAACGCGAAAGCGATGGAACGAAACTGACTCGATCGGCAATGCCAAGATCAGTCATTCAGCGAGCGGGAAAAGTTGGACCGGATTTCACCGCAAGTGGTAAAGTGTAACTTGTTCTTCTCGGGAAGTGGCGCTTTTGTGCACGTTAACAATGTTCTGAAACGTACACTGATGAAAACTGCCCTTGCTACCTAGTCAGTTCACAACTCGACTTTGTCGGTCTTTTCCGGGGAGACGGGGTGGCCGAATGGTAGAGCGTTGGACTTCTAATGCTCGGGTCGTGAGTTCGTATCCCGGCTGGGGCCAAATATTTGTGTTGGCTTTTTCATCGTTTCCCCGTCTTTGATATCACCCGTATGTGGTGGAAAAGGACGTTAAACCCCCAAACACCCACCTACCCACCCTCGCTCTTTTCCGGTAAGTTAATTGGTCTTGATTCATCAGGAATGCTAGCAGACGACACTGACGTACGTCTTTTCATGCCACAAAATTGTCGTGATTAAGCATAGCGAACGCCAGCAAATTCATTATTTCATGCTGATACTGCGTTTCTTGCAGTGAATTTTGATTATTTTCTGCTTTCTGTCGTTATGTAGACAGACTCCAAACAGCGGTATAATTTTCTCTTCTGCTTCAAAGATTCAAACGATTGATCGAAGCAGACACTTTGTGACGCCGGAACGAGGGTGACTGACCGCTTGAACATTTTCCTCGGTGTTTTTCATTGGTTTACGTGAAAAATATCATTACTTATACTGTCCGCTAGGTAGAAGCTGAACCCAATTTGAACCCGAAGAACGGGTTAATGAAGGTGTAGCCACGGAAATCAGCTTCATTTTGAGAGGGGATATTTTACGCCCACAGAGAAGGGTATTACAGACTCGTAAATTCAGCATTTACGCATTATCGGCGCCGACATGGGATAATTAGCATCAAAGTAAAATTTACGAGTCTGTAATGCCTGACTTAGTGGATATATATATCCCCTCCAACAACGAAGCTAATTTTACATTTATACAGATCTGTGTACAGTTCGCTGCCCTTTTTCCACTTTCACAAAAGTTCACTCTTCGTGTACCTAAACTTCTTGCAACAGGGTGATTTTGTTTTCTTCAATTTTGCTTCAGCAGAAAATTATTTACGTGTATGTCCTTCTACTATGCTGAATGAAATGTTCTTTGGCTTGTCTTGCCCACCATGTCAAGTGCTTATATGTATCGTATACACAAACTAAAAGGACACTTTTTTTTTCAATAGACAATAGTTCACATTTATGTGTCTAATATATATGTATACAGTGGAATAAAGGTAGCACTGTTTGACTTTCTTCTTCTTCTTCTTTTAGTTGCAGTAACACACACACACACACACACACACACACACACACACACACACACACACACACACGCACACACACACACACACACACACACACACACACACACACACACACACACACACACACACACACACATATTGTCAACCACACACACACACACACACACACACACACACACACACACACACACACACACACAAACACCAAACAAACGACAACAGCAGCAACAAAGCAACCGGCTGGTTGCCCGTGGGTTCATTCAGCGGCCTCTCCCATCATTATTTGAAAGAAGGGGGCAACGAGGAAATACCAGCATAACGATTCAACGCATTTAACAATTCAACGCTCTACGACCTCTCCCTTCCCTGTTCCCTTTCAAGACAAAGAAACAAAGCAAACAGCAACAACAACAACAACAACAACAACGCGCAAAAAGATTTGTTTCTTTTCTACAGACTTTGTTTTTCGTGAAGACTAGGCATGACATTTTTCAATGTACCTCCGGGCTTTTTTCTTCTCGAATTTGTCTTTCAGACAACTGAGGTTTAATTTCAAAGATTTACACCGTGAAGGTACTTAAAAAAAAATCGATGTACTGGTTCGTCCCCTCCGAGCTTTTTTCACGAATTTGTCGCTCAGACCTCTGAGGTTGTATTTCAAAGATGGTACTCTGAAAGTACCTTTTAAACATCGATATTTCGTTGGGTACCCTATAGTATGATGCCACTTAACTTGTAAGCACATACGGAAAACGCGAGTCCAGTTTCTGCCAGAGCCATACTTTTCTCACTGATGCCGGAGGCTCCAACCCCATAGACTCGACAGTCTCTTTTACTAAAAGCCGATAATGGGCTGTAATATACCAATACGGGGTGTAGTAAAAATGGTCGGGGGGTGTTTCTGGTGCAGTCCCGCTTCAAAAGGGCCAACGTTGATAGCCCTCACGTAAACTAATACGTTTGAACTAATTATGAGCATGCATACGTAATTGTGTTATGGTAACGCGTTAGACAAAGTCGGATCTGGTTGATAAACTGCCTTTTACTCTGAGGCTGTTTACACCTGCCAATTTCACTGGGTTGGACCCGGACTGGTGCGTTTACACTTAAACAACCCCGGCGACCAAACCCTGCTACGGAGCGTCTAATGCACCAACCCCGCCTATGTATGTAGAATTTCAATGCGTATGAAATACCTCTGGATGGGGTCTCTGGGTAAAGTCGATGTCTTTTTTCCTTAAACAAACGACCCGGGCCGATTCTTCGACGACGACGTTGCTGAAAATAGTATCTGGCGGCCATGTTGAACTCGCAGTAGGCTGAAGCCTTCTCGCGTAGGCTAGCGAAATCGGCAGCCGAAATCGGAGCTGTTTAGGCTACCTTTTAGTCAAAAGCCTAGCCCATGTCTGCATTCGTGCATTACAATTTTGCCGACTGTAGGCTGGCCTTGCGATCAAAGCTAGCCTTGAGTCCGTAGGCTGGATTGGTGCATTAGACCCCAGGGTTGAACCCGGGTCCAGGACCAACTCGCATTTCAGATCTAAACATACAGCTGGCGTCATGATATGATGCTTACGTCATGACGGCGGGCGTGACTAGTCTTCCTACGTCACTGTCATGGTTAGACTTGCATCGGATGTTGTGCTTAGCCGGAGTGGCCGAAGTAGAGCGTTGGACTTAGTGCTCGGGTCGTGAGTTCGTATCCCGGCTGGGGCCAAATATTTTTGCTGGCTTTTTCATCGTTGCCCCGTCTTTGATATCACCCGTATGTGGTGGAAAAGGACGTTAAACCCCCAAACACCCACCCACCCACAGGATGTTGTGTAAACGCTATTGACCCGAGTCCAACCCCAGTCGAAGCAACATCGGGATGAACCCGGGCTGAACAGTGTGTGAACAGTCTTTCTCGTTTCACGCCGACAAATCCCAAGTCCACGGGAAACACTCGTTGCCACACTTCTTCTTCTTCTGCGTTCCCTGTTCAGGACTCCGCCTCCAGATGATTAGGTTTGTGGTCTTTATATAAGCAGTGGTCTTCAAGAGGTCTGTTTTGCTGCCCCAGAGTTTCTGTGCCAGTGTGGCTCCGTTCGGCCAGTGTTGTGTCCTTGCTTCTTTGAAAAGGGGGCAGGACTGCAGAATGTGTTCCGGGGTTTGAGGGGCTGTTCCGCACGGACAGTCTGGTGAGTGTGACAGCCCAAGGCGGCACAGGTGGGCACGCAGTCTGCAGTGTCCAGTTCGTAGTCTGAAGATGGTGGTCTGTTCATAACGCTGGGGCTGTGGCATCTGGTCGTTAGATGGGGGATTGTGTTGCGCCGTCCAGATTGTCTTGTACTGATGTTTTACCAGAGTCTTGGCTTCTGTGTAGGAGACTGCCTGCTGGGGTTGCTCTTTTCTGCTGCCAGACTTGGCCAGTCTGTCTGCCTCTTCGTTTCCTGTGAGACCACAGTGAGCAGGGATCCACTGCGACTCGTTGCCACACAAAATTGAAATGGAAACACTCAGTGCCACTTTTCGGAAACATTCTGTCTTGGCGGTTGTACTGGTTGGAGCGAGATTTCACCAGAAACACTTTCATCTGTTTTGGCTATTCCCCCCCCCCCCTCCGTGCCTACCCCGATTACTCGGCGGGTGGTTGCGTGTCTCACGTGCAGAACCCCGTGGCGTCACCCAACGTGAATACTGCTTGATCTGTGATTGACACCTCTCCGCTGGTCGTGCATGCAGTCCACTGGTTTATGGCAAGCCAGTCAGACGTTTGATAAAACCGATTATCTGGATATCGTGGGGGTAGTCATCACGCTTTGATACACCCCTCATTACTACACGTGCTAGGTCATACGAACAAAGCAAAGAGAGAGAGAGGTGTATTCAAATTGGCTACCCCTCTCTTCCCCCTCGATTCTTTTCTTGTTTGTGCAGACGTAACCTCTCATCTCATACAATAATCATGGTAGAAGTTCAGGACTCAGCCCGTAAGTTCACGTGCTTTCGGGTGCACGGCACGGGCGGGCTAGGGACAACATACAGGCGTAAGAACACAAATCGACCGTGGGGTCATGCTTAGCGTTTATTTGATGTACCCTGTTTGGCAAGTGTGCTAGTCTGTAGTGACTGTCATGAAAAGGCGTGATTTTCGTGATTTTTGTGTTATGTAGGTCAAGGTGCATGGCAGGCGGTCACAAAAAGAGGCAAGCTGCCAGGGAAGTTGGGACTTTTTGCATGGAGGTCGGACACAAGTGAGGCAAGCGGATTTGTGTGAACTGCCTCTCTGGCCTAAAGAGAAAGTGGACGTGCATTACTCCAGTGAGGCCTGGGCGGAAAGGAGACAATCATTTTTTTTAAAACCCCTGTCAGGTGCGTGCCTTTGAATGTTATTTTCATGGCTGTAATTGTTTCTAGATTGAAGCATTTTAGGGGTGACTCTGATGCTCTGAACTATGATGCTCTCGAACTGCCCACACGCGCTTTTTAGCCGCGCACGTATCTGATCCACCCAACCCAGTCTGCTCTGCCGCTGGATGGTGGACAAGAACGTGCTGCCTGCAATTCACTGACAATGTCATGCTGGTGGTTTATTCGGTGAGTACATTTTTCAAATAATGTGAATGATTCAAGTTTGACCAAAAAACAAAACAAAACAAAAACAACGAAAAAAATAAAAACAGAAAAATAGATTTTATTGTATTTAGAGGAGACTTTTGATCTCTTCCAGATGGGTTGTTTACCTTCAACTGTAAGTTGTAACCACAGATCATTGATAGGAACAATTTTTATTTCTCATTTTCTCTTGCGATTCATTCAGAAAAATTATCACTGTTATTTTAGAGAAAGAAATTGTGCATCAGTAAACTGAATGTTACATTTGTACTCTGCCATTTCTCGATAAATGCGGGGAGCCGGGATAGCCGAATGGTAGAGCGTTGGACTTTCAAAGCTCGGGTCGTGAGTTCGAATCCCGGCTGGGGCCAAATGTTTGTGCTGGCCTTTTTTCTCGTTGCCCCGTCATTGATATCACCCATACGTGGTGGAAAAGGACGTTAAACTCCCAAACACCCACCCGTCCTATCGAGACATGCCAATGTGCTTCATCAACATAAGTTTCTTAAACGTTAATCAGAGGATCATGCCATCTATCCTCATGCCAATTTTGGTGCCTCTTGTTTTCGGAGATTCTGAGAAAATGCCAACGTTGACATTTGTCAGAGACAGACAGACAGACAGACAGACGACAGACGTCGGATTGCTAAATCACTCACATTATTTACACATGTGAGCAAGAAACCCGAGTTATCAATTGATTTTCCAGAGGGGATATCAGACTCGTACCAAACACCTATTAGAAAAGGACACATACCAATCATAGTTCCGGGTCTCATTTTGTTTGTTTGTTTCCAATTTCAAAACTAGAACGTAAACGCCTCTTGAAGAAACTGATTTGAAAATAACGCTTTTAAAATGTTGTGCATGTACCCAAGAGTCGCACAAGGAAAGTCGTAAGGAAAACCGGATGATGTCCATTTTTACAAACAAACTACAACAAACAAACACACACACAAACAGACAAACAAACAGTCATACCAAAACATGCTCTGTGTAATGAATGGTATCGTAGCCATCGAAATAACCGAAAGCTACACTTAGAGGGAAAATGTTACACCTGTGTATATAATTAGCAGTTTTGCAACTCTCTTGTGCAGGTGAAAACACATTACGCAGGCACACAGAGGCTTTGAAACCACGGTAGCCAGTTTTACAGAAAGCGTGTTTTCCCCGTTTGGTTAGTCAGTTGTTCCTGACTTCAAACTGAATCATCAGACACAGACATGTAGTTGGATTCCTGAGCTTATTATGACTCAGGAAGATCGGTGAGTGTAACTGAACCGTTACTCAACATAACAACAGGGGTTGTAACTCTCGAACGCTAGTAACCAACAAGGAAGATAATTATAAAAACAAACTCAAGGGAGATCAATGAGATAGTCAGTACACCAGCAGTTACCATCAGTCTGAAGAAGGAGTGCACTCCAGTCACTACGTACCGGCAGTAGAAACAACTGGAACAAGAGGGTCGAGTTTTGAGTCTTCCGACGTAAAGCGTCTGCTTCTGTGTGGACAGACTGACACAAGACATTCTAGCGGGCATCAAAGCTGCTTTCGACAGGAACGCACGGCTATGGCAGACGCTAAAGACACTGCTCAGCTCTTTCCGACCCCGCAGGTCTGTAGCAGCCCGACATTTTGGACCGTGGCTCGTCTGGTCATCAGCATGGTCATGATCCTCGTGGTGACCTCCAACGTCCTCATGATGGTCGTCACGGTCCGCTCGAGCGGAACTCAACGCATCAACCTTTACTTCTTCATGTCCCTCGCCATGTCTGACTTGCTGGCAGGGCATGTGCAACCTCTTCGGCACTAACCGCGGCTACATCACCTCCGCCATGCTGCTCAACCTCTTCGTGTTCATCGCAACGTACTGCGTGTTCGTGCGAATCCTGTTCATTGCCTTGAAGCAGAACGCACGGATCGCCGCAGAAGAGCAGCGTTTTCAGGGCCGACCCCAGCACGAGCTGTTTCCTCTGAAAGCTAGCATCAGGGCCGCCAAGTCCATCATGCCATACTACTTGGCTCTCTTCTCCTTCGTCTTGTTCAGCGTTCAGGTTAGTTTTTATTACCACTATTTTTTTTACTACTTTATTGTCCCTTTCGGGAAATTCGGACTGCTTCCCCCAGGGGAAGCGCGTCGCCGCGGTGCAGGGTCACCCAATACCTTTTTTTTTTTTTTTTTTTTTTACAATTTTGCTGGAGAGAAAAGCCGGATAACCCGGAGAGAACCGGGTTCAGTTCAGCGACTTCGCATCGCAGTTCCTTCCCGTTGACAAGCAACCCATGGGATTATAGCAAAGACCGTACATAATCTACGGTCTTTGATTATAGTCAGCGCTTTGGAAAATAAGTCCATCTGCTAGTGTTACATATAGACTTCAAATGGCAATAAACTCATCTGTCTATGTGTCTGTAGGTGACCCCGCTAACCGAGTTTGTCCTGCTGTGGATCGCTGTGTCCAACAGCTTCATGAACCTGTACGTGTTCCTGGCCTCCCACAAACCGTTTCGTCTGGAGTTCTGGCGCTTGTTCGGCAGGAAGTCCAGGGTGGCGCCGCTGCACACGACCCCGTGGCAAGTCTCAAGATCGCACGCTGGAGACAGATCCGGAGACATGACGAGAAATGAAACGAGTGATGGGCCTGTGTGAAAACATTTACATCTGCCCCCCCTCCCCCGCTCCCCCCCCCCCAAAAAAAAAGAGAGAGAAAAAAAATAGAAGGGGTGCTGGACAATATTAGTAAGAAAGGACGAGGCGTTTGAATTTTTTTTTTACAATCGTCAACACATCTCATCAATGTATAATTATGATGTTGGCATCATTAGATAAGCAAACAAAGCAAAACAACAACAACAACAACAAAACCCGTGTGTGTGTGTGTGTGTGTGTGTGTGTGTGTGTGTGTGTGTGTGTGTGTGTGATATGTGCCAATACTGAATCGTTTTGCGTTGTGAAAACAAGAGCAAAAGACCACTACGCGTACGCAGACAGGATGTATGTCGCTGTCCTCGCCATGTGTATAGCTATGCTCTTTACTTACCATCATCAGATTTTACAACAGATAATCACCTACTGATATCACCACAATATTACCCCCTGGGTGCTGGGCAGTGTTAGTAATGAAAATTGCATCCTCTGACTGGATGTAATATAATGCGCTTTTGTGTTTTGTGTTGTAATGTATTGATTAGATTGCGACGTTCACTGCTCACATGTATAAACGATATGGGTGGAGGATCTTCTGCACTGCATATGCCATCACTTATTGACACGCTATTGAATAACGACCAGCATACACATGTATTCGCGTTCACTAGATACCTCTATTACATCCAGTCCGGCTATTCAATGTTCATTACTACTACTATCCAGCACGCAAGGGGCGGTCGGTGGTCTAGTGGTTAAGAGACTTGTCACCAATGCGAGGGGCTAAGGGTTCGAGTCCCACTCGGGGAAAAGAATATTTCCTTCTCGTATGTGGCACCGTTCATTCGGGCCGATCGTCGGGGGGTTCTCTCCGGGTACTCCGGCTACCTCCCCCTTCTGCTTTGGAAATTTCAGCCCACCAAATTTGAAATATAAATGCATGCACACACACACACACACACACACACCCTTTCTCTCCCTTCACACACACACACACACACACACACACACACACAAACACATTATGTGTTTATAGTTAACTGTATGTGTGAAGGGGAGCCGGGGTGGTCGAATGGTAGAGCGTTGGACCTCGGGTCGTGCGTTCGATCCCGGCTGGGGCCAAATATTTTGTGCTGTTTTTTTCCTCGTTGCCCCGTCTTTGATATCACCCTATGTGGTGGAAAAGGACGTTAAACCCCCAAACACCCACCCACCCACCCTGTATGTGTGAAGGAATGTTGCGTGGGTTTCCGTTTCTATGTGAGTGCGTGCGCCCTGAGCTCCTGCGGGAGGGAGGACGTCCCTGAAATACCCATTATTATTATCACACACACACACACACACACACACACACACATTCGTGGCATGGACACATTACACTGAGACCAAATGACACCATGAGAGAGAGAGAGAGAGGCCGTGAGAGAGAGAGAGAGAGAGAGGCCGAGAGGGAGAGAGGCCGAGAGGGAGAGAGGCCGTGAGAGAGAGAGAGAGGCCGTGAGAGAGAGAGAGAGAGAGAGAGAGAGAGAGAGGCCGAGAGAGAGAGAGAGAGAGAGAGCGCCATCACTCAGACCTAACAGGAAATCAGACCGCCTGGATCCCAGATCCACGGCTGACAGATCTGTTTCTTTCCCAACGGGGCGGGCCCAGGTGACACTGTATTGACGATCTTTCATCGGCTGAACTGCAGACTGAACACTGCTGCTAATTATGCTAATAACGGGCACACTTTCGAGTCGTCACATTCACCAACGCACGCGCGCTGTTGTAGCTTGACTTGACCGCTCATATAATTTATGTTCAATGGTACCGTTTAAACTCGACACGTTTAAAACGATCTATCATTTCTGACGGTGCGCTCGTACTGAAACTGTCCGAAAGCACACGCGCTCGCGAAACAAAGAAATCTGTCAATCTGGAAAAGTCTCTGAATCTGAGATTTTATCAAGCGCCTGGAACTGTCGAATACCCGCACTTCTGTCAACAACAAGAAAGCTGTTTGTCGGTTCATAGAGACTGGAACTATGATTGATTTTTACAAAGCCTCCCTCACCGTCAAGAGGTTTAGAGCAGGGAGTTTTAGCGTGACCGTGTTTGTGCCCAAGTGAATAATAGTGTGAAAATGACGGCCGACTGTTAACACAAAGCTGATTAATGTCGTGTTAGACACAGCTGGAGGTCGATCAGACGAGCGAATCAACATAAATCTTCTTCTGATGTCATTTTCTCTCAGCTGAAGTTACCGAGCTTGAGTTACGCGGCTCGAGTATGTGAGTTCGGGAATTGTGAATGGTGATGAATAATTCCATACTTTCGTCCCCCACCGGCACAAAGGCTTGAAACTGAATGCGAACACCTCCTACACGGCACAAGTGTTAATAATTCAAACGCGTGGACAGTGAAAATCTGGTGTAAAGGATAGTGTTAACAACGATTACTAGTAGACAGAGGAAAAAAATGACGGTGCTTGGAGAGTGTGGTCATTTGAATTTGAAACACTGACAACGACTTTCACAGGAAGGGGTCAGCGTTTAAAAAAAAAAATCTGCTGCGTCTGTGCATCTGACTTGAACTTCTTAGTAAACCATACAAATATCAGCTCCGAAAACGACACTGTGGTGATTCTGCAATACGAAATCCTGCATGTACAGGCGTCCTTTCGCACGGAAGTGAACCCGTGAACAGGTGTCGGGCATTTTGAAGAAATGAAATGACATGACATGATCTGACGATGTGACAGAAGATGAAATGAAGTAAAATGACATAAGATGCATGGGCATCCTTTCGTACGGAAATGAAACCTTGAACAGGTGTCGGGCATTTGAACACAAGGTGTCGGGCATTTTGAAGAAATGAAATGACATGATCTGACGATGTGACAGCAGATGAAATGAAGGGAAATGACATAAGATGTATGGGCATCCTTTCGTAAGGAAAATGAAACCTTGACCAGGTGTCGGACATTTTGAAGAAATGACATGACATGACATGATCTGACGATGTGACGGCAGATGGAATAAAGTGAAATAACATAAGATGGCGTATTGGCGTCCATTCGCGCGAAGATGAAACCTTAAACCAAAGCTTTCGGCGATTGGGAAAGACTGAAGTGAAATGACGCGACTTGGCGAAATGGAGGCCGGTAAAATGAAGTGGAATAAAGTGAATAAAAAGAAATGACTCAATCTGACAAAGTGGTGGCAGACGATAATCCAGCTGTGCAAAAATGAGAATTGCGGACACAATTTCTATATCCCTCCTACCGAGTTATCTCTTACAGCCGAGCTGCAAACAGTATGGACACCAGTTCTAACGACACCAGAATGACGTGAGTTTGACGCAGTGATGACAGTTTTAAGTGAGTTAGGTTTTTGCAAAAAATGACAAATCCAGCCGGAAAAACGTACTAAACTTCCCGCTGAACGACCATGACGTGGAAACCCCACTGCTTGGCATTTCTAGGATCAGAAATCGTTTGGAACTGTTTTGGTGTCTATCATCCTACGACACAGACACTTACACAGTTGTAACGTCTCGCGCGCTGCCACCGAGCTAACACAAGCCAGAACTAAAGCCGGAAAGCATAGCGTCTGCCACAGCCGTGCCCGCAAGGTTGACTAGCAGAGTTTAGGAACGTTGAAATTCTCGTTCGCACGACCAGCAGACGACAGTGTATTGCATTCAGAACTCTGCTTATCATAAAGTAGACTGGTTCGAGCGTAAAGGCGCACTCATAAAGTGCATCTGTTCCAAACCAAACATTGCCTCTTGTGAAGGCTGGTGATCTTTCACTGTGGCAAAGATGGACACCAACAACAGCACTCCCCCGTTGTTCCCGATCCCCGCAATGTGCAGCAGCCCCACCTACTGGAGGCTGGCCCAGGGGCTGATCACCGTCACCACGCTGCTAGTGCTGACCTCCAACATCCTCATGATGATCGTCACGGTCCGAGCGGCCAGCACGCGCATCAACCCTTACTTCTTCATGTCCCTGGCCATGTCCGACCTGCTCATGGGCCTCTTGGTGCTGCCCTTTGACCTCGCGTACGCCGTGCAGGCCGAGACCGCGAACCCCAGCCACGAGGCGTGCACGTTCAGCGGACTCCTCTTCCACATCCTGCAGACCATCTCTCTGTTTTCGTTCTTCGCGCTGAGCCTCGATCGGTTCCTTTCCATCGCTTACCCTCTGAGGTACCCGACTCTGTTGACACAGCCGGTGAACGTGGCAGGCGTCGTGGTGATCTGGTCCTTGCCCACGGTTCTGTACGGCGTGGTTCCTCTGACCGGGCTTGGCCAGTACGGGTTCAAGTGCTGGCAGAGCATGTGCAACCTGACCGTGGTCGACCTAGACTACCTCACCTTCCTCATGCTGCTCAGCGTCGTCGTGTTCCTGGCTACCTACGGGCTGAACGTGCGCATCTTCGTCATCGCTAAGCAGCAGAGCCAGAAGATCGCCGCTCTTGGGCAGCGCTTCCAGGAGAACTCCGGTCAAGACCTCCGCCTGAGGTCCAGCGTCAAAGCCGTGAGGTCCATCGTGCTGGCGCTGGGGTTGTTTACGCTGTGCTGGGGGCCTTACTACTCGGCTCTCTTCTCCTTCGTCTTGTTCGGCGCCATGGTGACCCCTGGCACGGAGTTTGGCCTGCTCTGGATGGCCATCTCCAACAGCTTCATGAACTTCTTTGTCTTTCTCGCCACCTACAAGTCCTTCCGTATGCACTTCCTGCGCATTATGGGAAGGCGGAACAGAGTGGAGTCCCTTGGCACTTCTGACACATTGCCCGATAACTGAGACAGGAACTGAAGACTGTGCGGGAAGACAGGTATCTGGACAATGTAAGGCGCTGTCAACTACGAAAGTTGTATGTGTGAAATTTATCATTAACAAACCTGTGCACACACACACACACACGCACGCACGCACGCACGCACACACACACTCTCTCTCTCTCTCTCTCGCGCGCGCGCACGCAGACATTCAGACAGAGACAGACGTACACGTGTCCATGTTTGTTTTAAAAACGATGCATTGATTTGGCAACTGCTTGTTATTTCGTTTTGCTAATGAAGTTTCGATTTTGTTTGAAAAACAGTCACAGCTTTAATGTGCCTGCTTAATCGTTTGGATCTGTGCAGCAAGAAATAGGTTTGCTCGTGTAACAATTATTACCTCTGAGAGGGTCCAAATCGCTACTTTTTAACCAACCGCAAAATTTCCCATCACTTTCCTTTGAGACCAAATTTTCTGTCATCCTGCATTTTGGAGAAAAAAAAAATCCGATTGAAAGACAGCGCTTCATTTATGACATAGGAGTTGACAGTGTGAACAATGCAACGCTATTTCATGCGAGCCCAAACCAAGCTCAAATGTTACTGCCGGCTAAAGCCAAATATTTGCGCTGGCCTTCTCCTCGTCGCACCGCCTTTGATATAACCCATACGTGGTGGAAAAGGACGTGAAAATCTCAAACACCCACCCACCCTCACCGGGTTTACTCTGTGTAAAGGGTGGGTAGCTGGGAGTTTAACGTCCTTTCCCACCACGTTTGGGTGATATAATAATAATAATAATAAAATGGGTACTTAAGGGAAACCCTCCCTCTCCGGCGCGGGAGCTCAGGGCGCCTTACAATCAACACACACTCATTCACCCAGAAACACACGCAACATGCATCCACACATACATTTAACTACAAACACATAATGTGCAGCATCATACGGGCTGCCCCTGACTTACACACACATGACCAGCAAGATGATGCAACAGCTCTTGGCTGAAGCCTGTGAAGAGGTGGGTTTTCAGATTTGTTTTGAAAGATAGTTTTGTGTCTGCATATCTGATCGAAACTGGGAGATCATTCCATCAAGTCGGACCCTGGTATGAATAACTACGCTGACCAAAAGTCTTTGTCTTGACATGAGGGACACGGAGTTTCCGAGTGTCAGCAGCATATCAAAGACGGGGCAACGAGAAAAAGGCCAGCACATATATACTCTGTGCAAAACCAGGATGGGTACATTTGCGGCGGGCAGAAAGCGAAGATGACACCATTTTGCCCACAGATCGCGTGATCATTGAATGTTGCATCTGGGTGTTTCAAAATGCATAAGCAATCAAGAAATGACTCCAACAATGATAGCGTTTAGGACTGGTTTATGATCATTTCACAAATGGCATCGATACATACAACCCACAAATATGACATCAGTTCCTAAATCAGTTTAACTGCATCCTGTTGAAAGAAAAGCCGTAAGGAATTGTACATCTTGGATATTTTGGTTTTTACATACCCGTAGTTTTTCTTGTGTAAAGGAATCTGTCAGCTATGACAGTTTCTTCCTTAGAACTGTATTTAACTAACCATGAGCGAGCTTTGCAACCCACAGGGCACTGACTTATGTACAAGATCTTGACTCAGTTCTTACCAAGTGAGTTTGGGGTAGTGCACCAGTGACCTAAAAAAAAAAAAATAAAAAAATTCATGTTTTCTTTGGGGCGGTCGGTGGTCTAGTGGTTAAGACACTTGTCACCAACGCGAGAGGTCAGGGGTTCGAGTACCAAGAACTTTTCCTTCTCGTATGTGGCACCGTTCATTCGGGCCGATCGTCGGGGGTTGTTCTCTCCGGGTACTTCGGCTTCCTCCCCCCTCTGCTTTGGAAATGATCAGCCCACCAAATTTGAAAAATAAATGCAATTCTAAGATTCCGAAATTTAAATAGCTGAGCTGACCCTTCGCGCCACGTGAATGTAATGTGTTTATGTCCAGCGTGTGAGAGAATGCGTGTGATTCACGTGAGCGTGCGTGTTTGGGTTCAGTTCGAGGCGCTTTGAGCCGATTCATGAAATTGGTTAAAGCGCCTATACAATACTTCTTCTTCTATTTAAAATTGGCAACTGGCTTAGTGCGGGGTGTTGCACTTTGATCTGCGCTTCGTAAATACAACCTCTGTGTGTGCGGAATCATATTTCAGAGAAAAATCGATCGCGGCAATATTGATTTTCAAAAAATCGATTTATCTACTTAAAATGTGCCGAGTGTCGCTTTTAAATATTCATTTAAATTCTCTCCATTTTCTGACAATAATCAGAATTGATATTTCAGGATACCATTAGTGAAGCTAATTTCGTGAACGTTTCGCGAAACACCTATTTACTCTTATGTTTATCGCACAGTAAAGTCAACAGATTATCAGATACTGGTTACAGAACTGTCTTACACCAAACATGATCGTTTAACTCGCCACTTCTTAATCCGATACTATGTGTTTGTACTCGGGCGTTCAGGGCCCGTATGTAATAGTCGAGGTTAGAGCTTTTAGCCCTGGGTTAGAGTCTAACCTCGAACTAAACTAGCTCTAGGGTTAAATTTTCTTTTTGTGTTTTGTTTTAAATCAAGAAGTGGGCCCATTCCAGCAAGATGAATATGCCGTTATAGAAGGATTTTTTTTCCTTTCTTCGCTTACTTTTTTTAAAATTTAATTTTGCTTTGGGTTTCTTTTGTCCTAGTCTGGGTTAGGCCCGTAGCCGTGGGTTAAATTAACCTCGAATTTTACATACGGGCCCTGGTCTTTACTAGGCCTTGAAATAAGTTAATGATATCAGTTACATACAATCCCTCCTCAGTTTATATTGTTACCACGTATGTACAGAAAGAATGAAAAAAACGCATTATCATGCATCAAGTAAACGTACATTTGCATTGTGGTTCAACCAGTATTTCAGTTTGTAATCCCATGGAGAAGACAATGACAAGTCAAGCACATACCACAAGTAGTCGGGACTGAAAAAAAGAATGGATCAGGTGATCAGATTTTAAAATTCAACGAATGCTTCTGCCGTCTTCTCAGACGATGAGGTAAACCAGGGGTTCCAAAGAAAATCAGAATTCAAAACATCGGGCAGCAAATCCCAAAGCAATGATTCGGAAAACAACTCTTAAAAACAAACAAATGAATTTTTTTTGTCAGATGTTTCAGGAATGAATTTCGGACATTTCGTGAAACAAACGCGTAACAACTTTGTGAGAAGGAAGTGTTAAAGTAATACAACAGGCTCACAGAAGACAGCGTTCTCTGCCTTGCAGGGGTTGCTACTCCAATCCCCTTTTATCTGGACTCCAGAGTGCTATCCCTTCTCGATGTCCAAGAAAGTGCCTTCTGCCAACAGTCTCAGCGGAAACTGCAACCCCAAAACGTCTCACGCATGCCCAGTGACGTTTTCTCCCCGAAACCTGAGCAATCAGATCACACCTCTTTTTCTGCATGAGCGGTGCCCTTTTAAGAGCAGAAATGCCATTGGTTCGCACATAATTTTGTACGTGCGAAGTGCCACTGATTGCTCAAATCGGAAAGATTTCAGATTGGGGGTCCTGTGACGATGTTGGGGCAAGTGTCCGCAGAGTAAGTTGCTGAGCAGTGCCTAGTAAACAGCCTCTGAGACTCGGAGAATGACAAAACATTACTGATACTAGCAACATCACGTTACCGCGTCTCTTTTTCGAAGAAACGCTTACTGCAAGCCTACATTAACAAAAAAAAAAAAAAACCCTACAAAAATGAGACTTCCAAGCAAGGATAATTTAAACATAACAAAACATTTTACATCAAGCCATTAAGGTCAGCCATCAGGGTTTCCCGACAAGTATTGAGAACTGTATGTATTTAAAAAACAACAACAACAAAACAACAAAAAAACCAAACAGTGGTGTTTCACTCTCAGAAATCACATCTGCGATGATAGTCAACACTTTGGCCTGTGGACAGACACTGTCTCGCACACACACAAACATACATTCATCTTTGTATCACAGATAGTAAACGTTCACTTTCCAACAGTTGCTGGGAGTGACAGCTCATGATTCAAGCAAAGGACGTGTGATTAAATTACATGATCATAAATTACATAATGAATACACAATGTTCGTGCTAGGGGACATCATCGTGGAGAGTTGTGGCACTTCAGCTGACGCTAAGATCAAGGCCATTCCCTCAGCTTACTAATATATGCAGGTGGTCATGCAGCTTGGCCTAGTGTAAAAATAGCACAGGGTATTCCTACTGGAAAGCGACAACCCCGTTTGAATTCCACCAATCGCTGTGCGACGCCGGTATATCACGTGGAGTGAAGCTGATCTGACCCAGCTCCTGTAAATCAGGAGCAGACACGTCACTGTCTGCCCCAATCAGAAAAGGACCATCACTGATTTTTAAATCGCCTACTCTAGCCGTTTCCAAGGGAGGTAAGTAACTGAAGCAGTGACCTCCCCTTGTGCGGTTTTTGTTGTTGTTGTTGTTTTACGAGGACATTCTCTCCTCTCTTAGGTAATTTTCTTTCGTCACTGAGAGTCAGGAAAAATTATGTGAAACTCGGATTCTAGGCGTGCTGTGAAATCCTCTTCCACAGTACTAAATCATACCGTTCATCTGAATCGCGGGCGCTTCGGATAAGTCTACACCAACTATGAAAAAAAAAATCGTTCTTCTCTCTACGGACATATGTATCTACAGCAGTAAAAAGTTTTTTTTTTCTTTTTTAAAAAAGAAAGAGTTATCTTGAACCGTCATTTGTCAAAAATATGGAAAGTGCAGTGACGCTCAGTTGGTATAGTTCGCCCGTTAGGGGGTGTAAATGTATACCACTCAATTCCGTCGATATTTCGCATAAAGTCGTAGAACGAAGTCAGCGGCCACGTGACTTCACCTCGCCAGACCCCGGAGTACATTTGCACCCCCTCCCGCGTTGCGGGGTTACAGTCGTTAGCCCTCGTTAGTGGACGACTGGAGTTTATTTGCTCCTCCTGCGCATGCATGACTGAGTGGTATACATTTGCACCCCCTAACGGGCGAACTATACCGACTGAGCCCCAGTGACAGACAACCCCAATCATCTACAGATGATCCAAAGTCACTGTTGATGTAACACAAGAGATACATCAATTAAGCGTGCCGGACCACACACTTCATTATAGTTTTCAGTTTCAGCAAGGACTTGCTTGAGCACAGTGGAGCATAATATGCCTGGAAATTGTCAAAGAAACATCTTTCTGTGGTTGCTTGTTTGAGAGAAGCAAGAAGTAGCGCATTTTGCATTTGTGGAGAATGTAAACGCAATTCTATAGACAAAAGCTGTTTTAACTGTACATTTCTGTCTCATGCTGCAGTTTCTGAAGGACAGAAGCAGAAGTGATGAGACTGACATGGAATTAGAAGAGAAATTTCCACCAGTTACATCGCCAACTCGGCAGTCACTGGATGCTGTACTAATGTACTTTGTGTGAACGGTACCTTACTGCAGGCCCCACGTATTAGCACACAAGTGTCAGCTGTCTACCTCAAGTAAACTAAAGGCAGAGTTTCACAGTCATTGTGAAGGGCATCATTCTCAAGAAATAAGCCACCTCGGTTATTTCCCTTGCCTCATCTATTGCCGCTGCTCGCACCTGAGGCTCCCCTCTCGAAGACTTGCACGTTGTAGACTTTGTCCTCGTTCCGAACGCAGATCTGTGAGTCTGCAGATATCCGTTTCACATCACTGATTCCACAGCCGTACATCACGTCTTTGGTCTGAACTACACGACCTTGTTCTTTCTCGTCTTCTCCTTTGGCCATTCAATGACGTTTTGTCAGATCCGTTGCCCCGTGAGAGCCGCATTCTGAGCATTCAGGCGCAGGTCTTCTGCTGGTCTCCCTACATCTTGACGTTCAGGGGTGTATCCATAGGCCAACTTTACCGTTGCGCGTGTGTGGGGAGCGGACAGTCTGCAAGAAGTCAGTGCTGTGGTGTTTAACCTGCCGCTCCGCTGAGGTACAGAGCCCAAGGCTTAAAGCCGATGTTCTTCAAGTGGCTGTTGAGTCCGTGCTGGAGGCCCGGCGTCTCTGCATGCTAACAGCTGCTAATTCATTTCTTTTCGCGACGATCTTCCGACACTCCAGACAGACCTGTCTGCTGACTGCCAGCGGCACGCCTTCCCACACATAGTCAAAACTGCACAACAGTACCGGACATGGATGCTCGGACTGCACGTGCAACTATGTTGTATTTAGGTCAGAGGCTGCGGACGTTGCATACTGTGTCAGTGAGTCAGTATTTGGACTTGGTTTGTTTCGTCTTGGGTTGTTTTGATGGGGCCTCTAGGAGCTTCCGTGCTTGCTCCTGAAAACACAAATACGGGAACAAGGACATGTACATAAAGAATAAGGCTGGGTCACTGTGTTTATCTACCTTGACATAGGTCTGTACAGTAACTCAAGACGGTAAGGACACATATCGCAGGAAAGGAATTTTTCAGCTTTTCCTTCAAACAATTTTATTCGAGAGCGCGCAAGTGCAACTGAAAACGAAGAGACAAGTCACACACACAAAAAAAAAACATTGAATAAGAAAGGGTGGGTGTTCGGGAGTTTAACGTCCTTTTCCACCACGTATGGGTGATATCAAAGACGGGGCCACGAGCAAAAGGCCAGTACAAATATTTGGCCCCAGCGGGGATTCGAACTTGCGACCCGAGCAATGAGAGTCCAACGCTCCACCATCCGGCTATCCCGGCTCCCCTTGAATGAGATAGATAGATAGAGAGAGAGAGAGAGAGAGAGATTCAGCTATACCGCTTTTCAGACACGTATACTCAAGAGAGCGCAAGTACTAAAATCAAACAGATCAAACACTCAAAAAATGTGGGAAAGAGAGAAAGAAAAGAAAAGAAAGTCACCTTGTGCTCCTTATCTTTTTGAGACATTGTTCTCCGCTTTTTACATGGCTGAAACATAAAACAAAATGATCGTCAAAAAACTTGTCATAATACTGGTTGCAGATATCACTGATTATTCAGTGTCAGAATTTCCATCCACAGCCTTAAGGTATCAGAGGACGAAAGACTGTGAAAGCGTTGGGGGCGGGGGGGGGGGGGGGGGGGCGAGAAAAAACAAAGAGAACAGGCATAAACACCTAAATCACACTTTGAGGAAGTTTCCTTGGTCTCCAGCAAAGACAAGATCGCTTGTTTATGAGCAGAGCAAAGTCTGTCGATGGGGTGGAAAAAAAATCCAAGGAAAACAGTCCAAGGTCGCCCTTCTCCATCCGTTTCACAAGAAAATCGATTTTATGGGATTTGCACGGGTTCATCTCTGGGCTACTGGGAGCTGATTTGTGTGCGTGCGTGCGTGCGTGTGTGTGTGTGTGTGTGTGTGTGTGTGTGTGTGTGTGTGTGTGTGTGTGTGTGTGTGTGTGTGTGTTAGATATCTAAAAACTCTCAGGATAATCTGTTATGTATGCTGATTGTAAGCGAACGTGTGCGTGCGTGCGTGCGTGCGTGCGTGTGTGTGTGTGTGTGTGTGTGTGTGTGTGTGTGTTGGAGGCTTGGGGATCAATGCGGTAAGGTGGTACGGCAGACGGAAGGGGTATTGTGTGGCAAGATGGCCTGCAAAAAAGAAGAGGGTTCCAGTGCTGCTATAGTCAGCAATTAATACTGATGAGACTAATCACCACCGAGTGTACTCAACCCATTCTGGGCAAGACGAGCTGAGCTAGATCCTCTTTCAGGAAATTGCGTACAAGAAAAGCGAATCAACTTTGATTACCTCCCCTCCGCTTCACGTGATTGTTTTAGACAAATCCCAGACAAGGGGGGAAAAAAACAAAAACAACCAAAAAAAAAAAACAACCCAGCACGAGGATTACACTGTATGAACTCTCTCGACCGAATTTTTCAATTATTTTCTCAATACGCTAGCGCTGATTGGGGGGTAGGATTGTATTGAACGGTTTGTACCTTTGTATGCCTGACAGAATCCCGTGGTACGCTCATAAGGAAAGGTATTAATTTTGTTTTCTTATGTGGGACGGGAAAAATTCTCTCGACCAAAACTTCTGTTACTTTCCCATAAAGCTGGTGTTGATTGAATACGATTTTATTCTAGGCTTCGTACCTCCTTCTGCCCGACAGTGTCCGCACTGATAAGGAAAGGTATTTGTTTTTAATATGTGACGGAAGAGATTTTGTCCCAAGATTGAGAAAACCACCATTCTATAGGGGTAGAAAGTCCCACCAAATCTGCACATTCAATATTTGCGGTCCAAAGTCACAGCTAAGCTGTGCCAATTAGTACAGGAATGCAAAGTCTACTAGCAAGAAAATAATTATAAAAATATTGAATATTGTCATCGATTTTTTGGAACAAAATGCCATCGCAGCTAACCTTGGCCTAGTTCCTACTACAAGATCCACTGATCAAGAAGCGTTATATATGACAAGATGTCGCCTTTTTTTTTTCTTTTTTTTTTGCTCTTGAGTTTTACCAAAACAAAGCAGCTTCTGCACAGAAGAGTCTGCGTTTAACTGACGAATGGGCATTACGGTAGACTAACATGCCCTACTTTGTCTGCTGTTGGAAATAGTGTCGCAGCAGTGCAGCGCCACCGATCGTCGGGTTACAGGACATTTTTCTGTTTCTTGTGTGTGTGTGTGTGTGTGTGTGTGTGTGTGTGTGTGTGTGTGTGTGTGTGTGTGTGTGTGTGTGTGTGTGTGTGTGTGTGTTTTCTAATCAAAGCAAAAGAGTATGTTCACAACAGAGTATTTTTAACTGATAAAAAGGGCACCCAGAGGACTAAGTCCGCCTCACATTGCCGCACGTTCATCTGCTGTCGGAAAATAGTGACAGTGCAGCGCCACCCTCTGTCTAGGGGGCAGTCCCCTTACACTAACTTTGTTTTCTAAGGTTATCTGAGAGGACCGAGACTCACAAAGAGGTAAATGATGATGACAAAGCCGACGTTGAAGAGGAGATAGACGACTCCCAGTACAGTGAGGACGATGCTCTCCACTTTGTTGGCCAGGTCTGCGTCATACAGGAGCGTGGTGACGATGGCGTGCCACGAACACACAGCGGATAGCATGATCATGGAGGCCAGTAAATATTTATCCTGCACACAGACAATATGAAGTGTCATATTTTACTTATCCTGCACACAAGCAATATGAAGTGTCATATCCTGCAGGCGTAAGGACACAAACTGAGCGTGAGGTCATGTTTGGTGTTTATTTGAGGTACCCTGTTTGGCGGGTGTGCTAGTCTGTAGTGATTTTTGTTGTCATGAAAAAGCGCGATTTTCGTGGTTTTTGTCGGTCACGGTGCATGCCAGGCGGTCGCAAAAAGAGGCAAGCTGCCAGTGAAGCTGGGACTTTTTGCACAGAGGCCGAGCACAAGCGATTCAAGCGAGTTACAGTGAACTGGCTCTCTGGCCTAAAGAGAAAGTAGACGTGCATTACTCCAGTGAGGCCTGAGCGGAAAGGAGACATTCAATTTTGTTTAAACTCCTGTGAGGTGCGTGCCTTTAAATGGTCTGTTAATGGTAGTAATTGTTTCTAGATTGAAGCATTTGTAGGGGTGATTTTGATGCCTGAGGCTAATAGGGATCATATAGGCATTTTGAGGCCCCGTGTATTAATTTTGTGTCCTTCGGCCTGCACACAGACAATATGCAGCGTCATATTTATTTATCCTGCACACACAGACAAAGCAGCAAGTGTCACATTTACTTATCCTGTACATAGGCAATATTAAGTGTCATACTTATTTATCCTGCACTCAGAGACAAGATGAAGTGTCACATTCATTTATCCTCCTCGGAATGTTACTTTTCTTTTCTAAATTGAAACATTTTAGGGGTGACTATGATGCCTGAGGCTAATAGGGAATGTACATGCATTTTGAAACTTCAGGCATTTGTATTCTTTGATCTGCAGCCCCTACTGAATGAAATTAGATCTCTAGCACGTACACCTGATATTTCTATGCGCACATATTCATGTGCAGACGAAGGTAAGACAGCCATACTGTAAACGAGTCTGCGCTTAAATTTTGACTCGATTAGGTGAAGGAAAATCCTCAGCCCAAGAGGTTCGAATACTACGCTAGATCTAATCTCCTTGTCTAAAGTAAACGATTAAGAACCACACAGTAAACACACAATCAGTGGGGGGGGGGGGGGGGGGGGAGGGGCGTGGGGTGATGGGGCGGGGGGGGGGGGGGGGGCATAAAGTGTCTCGCAAAAGACATAAATGAAATCTCTTTGAAAGTCGGATAAGGAATAATTGGCCTCTTACAAAACGGGTGGGTGGGGGTGGGTGGGTGGGGGTTTAACGTCCTTTTCCACCACATAGGGTGATATCAAAGACGGGGCAACGATGAAAAAGCCAGCACAAATATTTGGCCCCAGCCGGGATCGGGCTCACGACCCGAGCATTAGAAGTCCAACGCTCGGCTCCCCTCTCTTACAAGACGGCTGCAGTTTGTTTGTGACAGATCGAAGCTTTTGAATGACGGAGATCAGATGCTTTTATCGCATGTGGTAAAAACACTTTTCAAAGACGACAAATCGATTTGCTGGTGCGTGTGAGGCCGGAAATGGCTTGGTTAATGAACAGCTTTCAAAGCCATCCAGGAAAGCTTCGTTTTATTTCCAGTAATTGCTGTACATCTTGAAACTGTCCTTTAAAAACAAATTAACCGACGGCGCATTGTGTTGAAAATGTTTAATGCTGGTTTCAAACATCTTAAATTTCTCATAACCCCTTTGCGATTTCCTCTTTTGCGTTGAAAATGTTCGCAAAGAAGTAAGAAGTGCAGAAAAGGAGAGAAATTTACTTTCCACGGAACAAAAGGAATGTCTGTTAAGACTTGCATAAAGGGTGCTGTTCTGTTTGATTACTTCATTTGCAGGAACGTCAGATGAAAGAGCTCAAAGACTGGGGGCAACTAAACAGCGGAAACTATTCTGAGGCCTGTACAAAAGACAGCAGTAACGAACAACCAAAAAAAAAAAAAAAAAAAAACCGGAAAACATACAAATGCACAAACAAGCACCCCATACCCCCTCCCCCCCCCTTGAGAGAATGAAACACACACACACACACACACACACACACACACACACACACACACACACACACACACACACACATATCACTAACTAAAGGAAATAAACAACTAACATCATTCACGAAGACAAACAAAATCACCACCACCACCACCACCAGCAACAACAAACAAATACAAACCACAACACTGACAACCCATTACATACAAAATATCTTCATCGTACGGATCAACACAACACCACGGGGTAATATAAGAAAGCCCCGGCACCAATCAGCAGCGCCGTACCATATACGTGAGGTAGGATATACGGGGTAGACTCTGGTTGACGACCGACTTGAAGGCGACTGACGTGAGCATGAGGGTGAAGGACAGCTGCAGGCGGTTCTGTGGGTAATTCTTGTCCACCGAGAATGTAGCGAACGACAGGCTGCAGATTAAAAACTGCAAACGGAACGGACAATGTGTTAGCGAGGTCCGAAACTGCAGACAGGTAATGGTCAAACCCTACCACCCCCCCCCAAAAAAAAAACAAAAAAAAAAAAAACAAACAACAAAACAAAACAAACAAACAAACAAACAAAACAAAAAACAAACAAACCCAAACAAACAAAAAACAACAAAAAACAAAACAAAACAAAACAAAATACCCCCCCCCCCCAACCCACAAAAACAAACAAACAAACAAACAAAAAACGAAACAAAACACACAAAAAAACCACCACCACCACCAACAACAACAACAACACACAAACAACCAGACACAAAAAACAACAACCGTGGCTGGTTCTATGATTAACCAACGTTCACATTATCAGGACTGCTGAACTGTACAAGTTAACGTTGCAAAACTTTGTTTTAAAATGTTTCCTATGATTACAACTAAACATCATCATCAATGACGGCGACGACAACAACAACAACAACATCTGAAACAACACCTGTAAATAACATACTGCCAGCACTTGTTTGTCAGTCTTCACATGTCGATACTATGAGACTGCCTGCTGGAAAAACTTGATCTTGAACCCAGATACTTCAGTTTTGAAACAGCCAATCATTTTGTCCGACGTGACTATGATCACCAATCAGCTGCATCGTTACTGCCACCGAACACTACGAAACACCAACACCATACTCACTGTGACCATGAATATATTCCACACAAAGTAGCCCGGTCGTCGGGCTGCCCGACACTTGACGGAAATTGCCGAGCGCTTCGCCGCATCGTCGACGGGGTCTATTTTTAGTTCCCACTTGTTGCACTCCGTGTGGCAGTACAGGTGCCACTCCTGCTCGTCAACAAAACTTTGTTTGTTAACCATGTGTCTATTGTCGGAGTCTTCCACCAACTCCACCTCTGTCGCTGGGAACTCGCTGGCCACTGTCACTGTCAAATCCTGCAAGTGAAAAAGAAATGGAAGGTGGCGGCGTTAAGCGTGTGAAAACACTCGTGCACACAAGAACAAGAAGAAGAGCTACAACTATGCATGTATGCATGCTGTTTCCAGCCTGTGCCTGCGTGGTGTTAGGCACAAATGCCTGTATGTATGTATGTATGTATGTATGTATGTATGTATGTATGTATGTATGTATGTATGTATGTATGCAAAAAACAACAAAAAAAAACAACAACAAAAAAAACAAACAAACCAAAAACTGTTCCAAAACAAGAATGAAACAAGAAGAAGAACAACAACAACAAGAACAGTCAACCTCAAATACCATCTTGCAATTAGTCTCGGGTGTTGTTGTAAAATGGTCACAGTTTCTGAATAGGACAGGCACGAAGCCGAAAAATCTGAACAGTATTTACACAACAACAACAACAACTGTAAACAGCATTTACACAACAACAACTGTAAACAGTATTTACACGACAACTGTAAACAGTATTTACACAACCACAACAACCACCACAACAACAACTGTACAGTATTTACACAACAACAACAACAACTGTAAACAGTATTAATTTTGACAACAACAGCAACAACACTGTGTATAGTTAGCACTTGTCAGTGTATTCCTCGAACACGACCCATGAAACCCTTCCATTCTCAATCTCAAGACTACAGACTGGAGTCTGATTCTGTATTCAGATGATGATACTGTAGCTATCGCGTCGTCTCATACACCACCACCTCCACCACCACCACCACCACCACCACCACTAACACTCACCTGCACATCAAAGGGAAAGTCGTCGAGCTCGAGGTTCTCCATGAAGGTTCCTTTGACGGTCCTCTTCTCGGAGATGAAGGCTTCTCCCTTCTCGTTGAACATCACCCGGTGCCTGAACTGCTCCTTGGGGTCGCCATAGGCGTTCTCGATGTACAGCTTGGGGTTCCAGTAGCGGCTGGGTTCCACTATGTCCCCCTGCTGCTCGACGCCGACACAACATAGACACACACAAGGGTTTGAGTTTGTGGCCAGGGTTTTGTAGCGTCAGGACCAGTATGAGAACCTTTAACAAAGCTTGGTTACAGAGCTGGAGGAAGGTGATTTTTCCTCTTACAGTTAAAGACGATCAAGCCTTTAAGATTATAAAGACAATACAGATTATAAAAGAATGTGAAAAATCATGGGAAATAAAGCTGAGCTGGTGACTGTAAAATTTACTGGAAGAATTGGCAACGGGTATCAGGAGGTATGGGGTGAGCAGGAGTTTCATGTAGGCCCGTACAAATTAAGACAACAGAAAAGAAAGAAAGGAAGGAAGGGAAGAAGAAAGAAAGAAAGAAAGAGAGAAAGAGAAGGTAGACACGAGAAGAAAATGACACAAAGACAAAAAAAAAATTCCGAAAGAAGGAAGGAGGGTGGGTGGGTGTTTGGGAGTTTAACGTCCTTTCCCACCACGTCTGGGTGATATCAAAGACGGGGCAACGAGAAAAAGGCCAGCACAAATATTTGGCCCCAGCCGGGATTCGAACTCACGACCCGAACATTGAGAGTCCAACGATCTACCATTCGGTTATCCCGGCTCACCGAAAGAAGGACGGAAAAGGACACGGGACAAAAAGGAAAGTCAGAACAGAAACCAAGTGCTAATGCTAGTCACCTCCTCAGTACTAAAGGATTACTATAACAAAGAAGGAAACTATAAATGAGAAACTGAGCAGAAATGTTACTACAGGAAAAGTCCTGAAACAAAATACAACAAACGATAAGAATCACCTGACCCCGTCTATGGTTAACAAATTAAATACATGTACTTGTTCTGTATGACAGAATGTAAGAAAAAGTTTCTTTGTAAGCCAGAACCAACACTTCTGGTAGGTTCGCGTCCCATTCACGTGATCTGAACACACGAAATCCGCTGTGGAGCGCGACCTCCCCCCCATCCTCTCTTTCCTCCCCCCTCCAAATACACCAGGGTTAAGAATGATTCTGATTTTGCGCCTCCCAATGACCACTACGCTGGTTTGACGAATCAGGTAATTTACAGATGTAATACAATAGCAGTTAACAAACTGAGATTCTGATTGTTAAAGACTACTTAATTAGTTTACTTACAAAGACCCAAACTCATTTAAACATGAACGGTAACTCAGTTACTGACAAATAAATAAACTTTTTATAAACTTTTTAATAAATAAACTTTATTTTGATTAGGGTGAATATTTAACATTTTAATGACAAAACGTGTGGTTATAATTAATGCACACTTTCTGTACAGGAGAATACACTCGTGCAATGTGTCCCGATACTTTGGCACATCCAGGAACATAGACACGTGCTGTATTAGGGGCTGTGCATGCACAAACACACACCATCAATCAGATATTAGACAATAAATGCACAATACCTTGCGGGTTGAACACTCACGAAAAAAAACCCAACCTTACTAACAAAGGGTCATTCAGGGAACTTTGCGCAAAGGCAAGCATCCTAAATACCGCTTAAAAGCCACCTCAATATCGATAAATAGGAATTCTCTCTGCACGTGTAACAGGATAGCCATGAGTTGGATTAGGCGCGCATCATCCCACAATCTCTTCACCGGAAACGGGCCATTTAGGAAAATGAGTTCCCCTCTTATCTTGCTCCCCGTAGGATGAAGCGACAGTTTCCTGTGGGAATAATGGACCTATTTGCGGCTTCTGATTTCCTGTAATGGTAGAAGCCGCGTTGGAAATTAAAGTATTTCTGCTGGATTTACAGAAAAGTCTGGCTGTCTCTGAGCGCTGCATGAACGCCATTAGAAGTCGGACGTTGCAAATGGTTGGTGCAAATGCCCTTCACTCTATTGTCGTGAGTAATTAGGATAAGTCTCAAGCCCTGGACACTCAGATCTTGGCCCCACCAGTCCCCATGCATTGCAGTATATTGTTTCCAAGCAGACAGTGGCTACTAATGGTATGGTAGATTATGGTAGGCTTTTCCTCGGCGCAAATATTCGTCTATTTGACAGAGAAGGGCTGAAGAACGAAGCAGAGAAAGCCTGCTACTTTATGCGCACTCACCCCCTCCCCCCCCCCACACCCCACCTCCGCAATTCACTAATCCCACACAACGCACCGTCCTATTAAATTTTTATACTGGAAATCCAGGATACATGACCCCCCTCTTAAAGCTCTCCCGTTTTCTGTCACAAACCAGGTAGTCCAAATGAACAAATGAACACACCAAACTTTATGAAGAACTTAAATTCGAACCAAAAACAACCACGGATAAAATACATAGACACTTTGGGTGAATACATGTATAATGTACTGGTGAAACACAAAGGAGTTAATGGGTTTACAACCAAATTCCAAAGACACAAATTGGGGGTTGGGGGTGTTACTAGTCAAGTAACGGCTATGCTCGCCCTTTTTTTTTTTTTTTTTTTTTTTGGGGGGGGGGGGTGTAAGGATGGGAACTACCCTTGAATGTAAGCAAATGAGGACCTCTTGAACACATCTTGTACCGCGCATGAATATCCCACTTTTTGTAAAATCATTTTTTCAGTTTTGCTCCTGAATGCGAAAATCAGGCAAGATTAACGGTACCTTGCTGGCTCTTACTGCAGCAAACACGAATATAATCAAACTGCAACACTCCAGTTAAGCCAAATTTAAATCCACGCAGATTAAAATAGTTATTTTGTTTAGGGAGGCCAGTGGTACACAACCCAAAACGTACTCGGTAGGAATTGAGTTAAGCTAGGTTTACACGGACATGTATACCAAGCACACGCCCAATAAAGCAAAACATGTGAAAGGCCCCAGGCAGTTTCAAAGTTATAACCAAATCATCAAAACCAAAATTCAACTTTTACGGCAGTGAAAAATAGCATTTTCGATGCATTATTTGGTTTCCAAGGTCATCATTTCGTTTCAAAGGTCATCATTTCGTTTCAAAGATTGTTAAAGAAATGTATATATACATCTGTGTACTGTCAGTGATACCTGTTTTATTTTTGTTATGATGCATGGCGCTTAGAGCCTGTGTAAGTTACATGTATAGGCGCCTTATAAGTCTTTATTATTATTATTATTATATTTGTTTACAAAATGCTAAGGACCATCCACACGCTTGCTGTTGTGAGTAAATGCTCATGGCATACATGTTTATTTAAACCCAACTACAACAGGTCCTCATCACTATCATTCAAGAGTAGTCCGCATCCTTAAGGAGCAAGCGGTTTGTCGTAGAAACACTACCTTTATGTTCCCCATGGACTGTGCTAATTTAGGGTTTCTGTAAATGTTGGCTTCCCCTTTGTCCGAGGGCTGGAAAGGAAAGCGAGAGAGACAAAAAACAGAATACACTAAGTGACTAGACAGCGTCTCATGCAGTTAGTATGTGCGCTGTGAGAAGGTATCTGCCCGCAGCTGTTGTGTTAAGAACTGGAAGAGCTTCATATTCGTGGATGCTGCACAAAGTTTAAGGTTGCTCGTCCCGTTGACGGGGAGCCGGTGTCACAGGATATTTCGGAACCGGACGAATGGGAACCATTCCGATTTATCCTGGCCCCGGTGGTAGGATTTTTCGGAACGATTCCGATTTTAGGGTTAGGATATATTTGGAAACCACCAGGATATTTCGGAACCGTCTAGAACGTCATTAGCCCACATGAATTTTCTCTGCCAGGTGCGGGATAAATGCGAATGGTTCCGAAATATCCTAGGATTTTTGGGAACCGGTACCGATTTATTCTGGTTCCGAAATATTCTACGACACCAGGATAGCCGAATGGTAGAGCGTTGTACTTGCAAAGCTCGGATCGTGAGTTCGAATCCCGGCTGGGGCCAAATATTTGTGCTGGCCTTTTTCTCGTTGCCACGTCTTTGATATCACCCATGCGTGGTGGAAAAGGACGTTAAACTCCTAAACATCCACACCCATTCGTCCCGTTGACTGTCTATGAGTAGATTTTGACGAGAGTAGGTCTGAAAGTGGTCTAGGCATCTGGCAGCACTGTGCACTATGTGTCATCTACGGGTAAAAGCTGTGTTCTGAGTTTTTAAAGAATCCTTGAAAATGCAAAAGTGTTGATTTTTTTCAACAAATAGTTTCAACTACTCCCTGAATATATGCACACCATCTTGGCGCACTTAGGTACTTACTTTTATTCTACAATTTTCTACAGTATGGCTTTGGTTCCTCTTAAAGAACTAGAGACCATCTCCACTGTCATTGGTTCCTCTAAATGCCAGTCCGCTGTGCGGTTTGTCGTAAAATGTGAACGCATGGTCGGAAAATATGCCATCAGACAGCAAGACAACTACAATCTTTCATTTTATGATTGTCTTGCAGCGTGTAAACGTAACTTATTTTGATTGCTGCATATAGTCAGCTTTGCGTTTGGGTGTTCGCTGAGGCACAGAGGGACGGACAACCTTAACGACCTGGCGGACCGTAAAAGTGTAGGACATATTTCCTGACTGTTGTCCAGTGTGGTGTAGAAATGATAGGACATGCGTCCAGTTTGGAAATGGGGTGGGGGTGGGGGTGTTTAGGAGTTTTACGTCCTTTTCCCCCCACGTATGGGTGATGATACCAAAGACGGGGCAACGAGAAAAAGGCCAGCACAAACATGTGGCCTCAGTCGGGATTCGAACTCACAGTTTGGAAAGAAAAGTAATGGGACATTTTGGTTCATGACCAGTATCCGTCACCTGGACATGAAGCCCTAAACTGGTGTACCGAATCTGCTCGAAATGTGCAGCGGCCAGCACAAACCTCAAGTCATTGGCTCAGTGTAAGCAGGCAAAGATAAGCAAATTAAAATGCATGTAAGCCAACAGCCGTGGACAGAATTTCAAATCGCCCTGAGCAAACTGAAGCAGAGCATCAGCCAATGCGGTTTCTCTTTTAAGTTATTGCGCATGCTAAATCAGTTTCGTGTTGTTTTCATTGGCGTAGAATCTTCATTTTTCATTCTTATTTTGTTTCGAGCTGTGAGTCCAAAGACGATTTTCCATTTTATTTAAATGTTATTTAAATGTTATTTAAATGTTATTTAATGGATAATAAAGTATTTTTGGGTTTGAATTGGGAAAAGTTTTCTAGGAATCCCACCAGTTCTATTGCACCACGGAACTGCTTTCTTTGACTGTATAACTGGATCTGTTTGGGTACCATCACAATCAAGGATACACTAAATCAGAGCCTTCAGACTAGACATCAGCTTTTAGACTAGCAAGGAAGACATCTCAAGCGTTTAAAGCCTACGGTGGACGCTGCACTGGACAATACACAAAGATCGATAGCGCGCGGTCAGCGGCGATTGACTGGCGTGGCGAGGACAAAATTCGACCGTGTTCTAGTCACTGGCGAGCCGACGGCGTGGCGTTTCAGTGCCTCTGGCGAGCCGTATTAATTGGCTGGGAGTGCACGTTACCGCTGGTATCGCAACGTCTGACAGAGCCTTTAGCACTTTTGATTTGGAGGACTCCAGTCAGGTAAACTATCAGGTGTACTGTGTGGCTTTGTGCATGCTTTGGCAACAGCTACGCGCAGAGCACTTCTCATTCATTTCATCTACCATCACATTCATCATCAGCTCTACAAAACCTGCACATTTCAGTTTTCAATGCGTACAAAACATGACAGCTATAGCGGCCGCAAAGGTACAACAACCCTATTTGCTTACAATTTCACCCATAGTCACACATACCCACACACACATACAGTTCATCGTGTTCACAATATCGCTACAATCAGATCTACAGTTCACAAACAGATTTATACTGACTACAGAAAACCACAACAGTGGGGAGAGAAGGAGGAGGAGGAGGCGGTGACGCACCTCTTGCAGCTGGCCGTCTAGGGACGGTTCCCGCCATCTTGCCCTGACAATGACGTCAGCAGTGTACTGTTCCTTGAGCGTGTCGATCTCGCCCACCTTGAAGAACTGCACGCACACCTGCACCTTGATCTGCACACCGACAGAAAATGGGGGCAATAAGAACGTAAGTACACGCGGGATATTCAAATACGACGGATCTCTAGACGAAATGCACAAGGGTTGCTGGTGATGTACACAGAAGTTGGTGATGAAGCACACAGATGTTGGTGATGAAGTACAGAAAGGTTGGTGATGAAGTACAGAAAGGTTGGTGATGAAGCACACAAAGGTTGGTGATGAAGCACACACAGGCTGGTGATGAAGTACACACAGGTTGGTGATGAAGTACACAAAGGTTGGTGATGAGGTACGCACAGTTTGCTGATGGTGTGCACGATGGTTATTGATGAAGCACACGATGCGGGTTGTTGATGAAACAACAACAACAACAACAACAACAATAACAACAACAAATTGACGACGGAAATGCATTCACTGCCACTGATGCCACTGCATCAGAGCTGCTGATAGAAAATGGCACTGAGAATTTCGGCCGGTCAGGTTACGGAACGAGTCTGCTTGTGAAAAACATACTTGGCTCACTACGTCCACATCAGATAATGCAGCGATTGGCAGCTCACCAAAACAGACTGCTACGCGAAGTAAACAGAGTCACAAGTTCACAGGAAATGATGTTTCATGTAAACGTTTTAATATCCTGAGAATATTCTCTCTCCTTTCCTACTAGCTCGAACGTTAACCCACAGCACAAACAACAACAACAACAACAACAACTGCGACTACATCTCCAACTCATTTGGTTGAAATCGTCTGGCCATTCCCTCCTCATCACCACAAATTGAATAAAGGGAAAAGCTTGTTTCTCCAGTCCCGAAGTGGAAACAGAACATTGGCAGCAAGCGCTTCTGATTTGATGGTTTCTTTTACACGTCAGTAGCAGACAGACCACTGAGATCCAGAGCCAAGTGGAAAATTGAAAAATAACACTTTCTTGTGTTTGTGCTTTTCATTGGAGCACCTTTTCCGATTGAAGGGGTTGGATTGAGGTGGTGCTTCACGTAGAAAAACAAAACAATTCCAGAGTGTTTATATGGGGGCGTTGGAAAGTGCGTCAGCACTGAAAATGAGCTCTCTCTCTCTCTCTCTCTCTCTCTCTCCCGGGCACCCGACCCCTTTCTATCTGTGTGTGCGTGCGTGCTTGCGTGCATGTGCGTGTGCGTGTGTGTCAGTGGGCATGTGTGTGTGTGTGTGTGTGTGTGTGTGTGTGTGTGTGTGTGTGTCTATTCCTGTATGCGCGTTTGATTCGCGGAGGCTCTGACAAAAGCAGCTTGGTAAACGTTCAAAGGGAGAAAACCTCTGCGCGGATTGCTCAGTGCGGCCGTCAGAAGTTGCGGGCCGTCGCATGATGACGCTGCTTCCACCGTCTATGATACGAAATAGGAAATTGGTGGAAATCTTCTGCTACTGACATCTCTACAGACAGTGCTTATCATAGGAAACGTTTTAAAACAAAGTTTGGCAACGTTTCCTTGTAGAGAATTAGAAATGGTTTGAATGGTATGTGTCTTGTAGTGAACGGTATTCAGTTGGAGCATTCAGTATTTATAGGACTCCGTTTCACAGCCGGTTGTGATTTCAAATGCTGTATGACCGGATGACTATATTTCGGCCTTTTTTTAAAAAATAAGTGGGTAGGGTTTTTTGTATTAAGATATACTTTCACGTAAGTACAACTTGATGGCATCGATACTGTCATATGGCAGTGAAGTCTCTGATGGCTCTTAACACATTTCCTACCGCGCCTTCATGAGTATCCCTCGTCAGTTTTTGACTCATTTTCGGTTTTGGCCCTGTATGCGAAAATCAAGCAAGATTTACGGATTAATTGGATCTTATTGTAGCAAGGGTGGGTGGGTTTTGTGGGGTTTAACGTCCTTTTCCACCACATACGGGTGATATCAAAGACGGGGCAACGATGAAAAAGCCAGCACTCACAAATATTTGGCCCGAGCCGGGATACGAACTCATGACCCGAGCATTGAGAGTCCAACGCTCTACCATTCGGCCACCCCGCAGCAAGCACAATATAATCAAAGTGCAACACTACCACTAAGCCAAATTTAAATCCACACAGCCTTTTTTTTAAGGCCACTGGTGCACAACCCCGACCGAACTTACTCGGTTGGAACTGAGTGAAATAACAATAATAATTACAATAATAAAATGGGTACTTAAAAGACGCCCTCCCTCTCGCGAAAGCTCAGGGCGCCTTACAAAGAACGCACACTCACTCACCCAGAAACACACACGACATGCCTCCACACATACATTTAACTAAAAACACATGATGTGCAGCACCATACACGGGCTGCCCCTGGCTTACACACACACACACACACACACACACACACACACACACACACACACATGACCAGCAAGATGAAGATGTGGCAACAGTTATTGGTTGAAGGCTGTGAATAGGTGGGTTTTCAAATTTGTTTTGAAAGATAGTTTTGTGTCTGCATATCTGATCGAGACTGGGAGATCATTCCAACAAGTCGGACCCTGGTATGAATAACTACGCTGACCAAAGGTCTTTGTCTTAACAAACCTTTATAATACCCTACGGCTACCTGTACATACTGACATGTACACACTCACGTCCAACACGGACGTACAACACACCATATGTCAAGTTGTTCGTGCCGTGTACAGTACGCAGTCAGAACGCATGCAGTGTGTATGTATATATCGTATATATGCACGGTGCGTGCTTGACTGACCTTGATGCACTAATACATCGCTGTCTGCTACAATAACGTGAGGCAACCCTGAGACATGAACAGCTCTGTTCCGAAGCGGTTTGGCCACAGCTACACGATATCCATCAGATTAGACAGTATCTGTTGGCAGGTACTGCGGCTTGGTGCCATAGGACTCAGTACTTAAAGATCTAAGCTCCCAACAAAAAGCTTTCTGTAGTGTGATTTTTTTTTTTTTTTTTTACAGAGTTGACCGTGCAAGCACACTCAACTCTGTCACAGTTGCAGAGTTTTCAGCGCTTCGGGGACCCCTATAAAACCAGAGCACGAGTTTGCCGTGACATCATTTGGCTTTTGGTCAGTGAACCGGCGAGGCGCATTGCTACAGTGTCTAGCGGATGTTGAGTGCTGCACGATCTTTCTCGCTCAATGTCAATACGCAAACTGAGCTGTGAAATCAGGCTCCCTTGGCTTTTATTGGCGTTTCAGGGACGCTGAAAACTCTGCCACTGTGACAGAGATGACTGTGCTTGCACGGTCAACTCTGTAATTTTTTTTTCACTTTGGAAAGCTTTTTGTTGGGAGCTTTAAGTCAGTAAGCTTACTTTGTACTTGAAGTCTGAATGCCAGGCTGTATGACGTGCATACAACAGCGTGTGAAAAAACTTGACATCGAATGCGTTGAATCCGTGCATCAGAATCAGTCACGTGGGTCACAGTACAGCATCTGAAACCATTGTGGTGACCGTCTCTGGCCGGCGTGTATGTTGTTCTAGAAGTGTACCGCGTACTCAGCAGACAACGTTATTTGGTTGCGGTTGGATACCAGCTAGACGGCGCTGATTGGTGGCTAATTTTAGAAGCGTTTTCGAGTCCCAGTCTGTTCAGGAATGGACCAAAGGCTCAAAGAAAGTCGTATTTCTCTAATAAACGAAGAAAACGGTCGCGGTGGCCAGGTGAAACATTCTTCTATCTGGCAAACAACCTTAGAGCTTCGAACGCCGCAGTTTTTCATCTCAGCAGCATTAGGAACATACAGGGTTTGCAGAGAACACTAGTCCACGTCTTGCTGTCTACAAAAACAGTGGTCTGTATTACCATCAGTGAGCGTATTGTCAGTTCTGGTAAACCCATCAGTGATCGGGGAAGTCACATCCTGGGTCAGGGATCCAAGCGAACAAACTTTTTGGTGGCTACATCTTTTGCGTGGTGGCTAAGCACAGGAAAACGTCAGGCTAATGAAAGAAATATGGCAGCGTACCTAAGCTGTACGATGATGTTTACTGGCTGAGCTTGATTGAAGTTAGAATGGGATTCCCTATGGCGCACGGCGAACCTCACCTCGCAGTGTTAGCGTTGGACATTTTCCACCGAGACACACGCATTGTAGCTTGTAGAGCTAAAGTGTATATTTTCATGGAGCGTTATTCGGCGTCAATTGTGTCGTATCATTATGTAAATATTGGTCCAGCCACCACAGAGATATTGATGTGTTGGATTTTTTGTTGTTGCTATGGTTGGACCCATGACCCTCGATTACAGGAGAGGGGCATCATGACTAGGGTATTGTATGAATGCTTCTGTTGTGATGCACACCCACAGCTAATGCAACTGGTTACCGCACGAACATAAGACAACTCGGGCGGCTGCAAACGCGGCCACATTGCTGTGCTTCCAACACAGTCCCCGACAATATGCCTCACTCAAACCGACAAACTGAACCTAATGTTTACGAAATTAAGGTTCAGCGTGGCAGAGGCATGATATATATATATAGCTGGAGCCAGGCCCGAAGAACAAACAGATGAAGGTTAAATGTGAGACTGAAACACATCTATACTGAAATTTCCCACCATCAAGCCATCCTATCCCGCCGAACAAAATCAGTGAACCCGGCCAAATCCTATTACAAAAACATGTAGGCTTACAGAGATGCACCTTCAAACAGATACGAAACACGCGACTGCTTCCAGAAAACTCCAAGCCTGTTTGAATTTAGCGGTGTTCTGTGACCTGTACAACGTCAATCAACATTATTTAAGGGCTCCAAATCAGTCACTGATACCGCGCGTTGACGCACACTCCCCACTTGTAACCGGTAAGGCAATTGTTATTTTCAACGTTTCGTACAGATTAACACATCTCAAACACTAACCACCCATAATTATTACAGATAACCGTCTTCTCCGTTTCAAGGAAACTGACGCGGCGAAACTTGTCCGGGTTGGGCAGGGTTGGGAATTTTCTGATGCCGTTACGCGATCCGTCAGCTTATCTCGCTACGCAATCCTACTCGCACCAGAACTGTTTTACTTCACAAATTACAGCCTCTAAAATAGCAGCCGACGGGCTGGAAATAGCGAGGCAGAGCGAAAAGATCGCTGCCAACTGACGTCAACGTATTTCGGTGGTGGAGTTTTTCCGGTAGAGTTGTAGCGTGCGTGTGACCGAACACAGGTGAGGGGGGAAAACGCCGCTCGGCTTTTGTGCGAGCGGTTTCTGCCCGTCTTGCACGCTGCGCGGGATTCACCATGAGACAGAAGTGCGATTTGCGTAAGCGGAATAAACTCTGTATGTAATAATAATAATAATAATAATAAACCTGTAGAGCGCGGAGTTCTGCTTAGAAAAGCACTCAATGCGCTTTTTCCTCACGCATACACACATTCACATGCACACATTCATACACATCAATACAAGCGGTGGAGTTTAAACTAAAAGATTAAAGGCTAGTTTGAAAAGATGTGTTTTTAGTTGTGCTTTAAACTGTCTGTTTCTTTGTCTCTCGGTACCTTCTGTCTCTTTATCTCACGGTACCTTCTGTCTCTTTATCTCACGGTACCTTCTGTCTCTTTATCTCACGGCACCTTCTGTCTCTTTATCTCACGGTACCTTCTGTCTCTTTATCTCACGGCACCTTCTGTCTCTTTATCTCACGGCACCTTCTGTCTCTTTATCTCACGGCACCTTCTGTCTCTTTATCTCACGGTACCTTCTGTCTCTTTATCTCACGGCACCTTCTGTCTCTTTATCTCACGGTACTTTCTGTCTCTTTATCTCACGGTACCTTCTGTGTGTACTTTTAAACACCAAAACCAAAATTGTTTTACCTTGAATGTCTCATAAATTTTTTTTTTCGCGGGGGAGTTACAGGGACTAATGCTGCCATTTTTATGCTCACAGATCGTTCTGACCGACTGTTTTCGTGGTATCTATCATCACACCACTTAGACACCTGGACAGTGACAGCGTCTGTAATGCTGACACTGAGCCGAAAAGTAGTGCGTGGGACTTTCAATGCTCGGATCTTGAGTACCGTGGAATCCCGGCTTGTGCCAAATATTTGTGCTGGCCTTTTTCTCGTCGCCCCGTCTTTGATATCACCCATACGTGGTGGAAATGGACGATCAACTTGCAAACACCCATCCACCCCGAATTAGTCTCGTAGTTGGAAAAGATGGGCAGATCTTGCTTGTATTACGAAACTGTGCGCGGCCCAGGGAAGGTTTCGACAGCATGTGATGTGACTCCGTGATCGCACTGCGTCGGTTTGGCCTTTGGTAGACGGTTTGACCCACTTCATTAACTCGGTACGCAGCCTCCCAGAACGGTTTGACATTTGGTTTTGTGTACACCCTACGTACACCCCCTCCTCCCCCCCCCCCCCCCTCGCCCCCCCCCTCCTCCTCCAAGCCGCGTGTTGGCAACTAGAGCAGGTGATGATCATAATATACGTATAGGAGCCAGGAGGACTGTGCATGTCTGATGATGACCCTTTCTACCGAATGATGACCGGAAAACAGGCCTATGTGTTTATCAAATGAAAGACGATTAGGGCATTTTACCAAATGACGCTAGATGTACACATGTACAACAGAGGCAAATCAGTGGGGATACGGAGGCTGGTCAGTGGCAAGCGACAGATTATAACATGATGCTAAAAACACCTCATGGTTTATACTTTCTGTATTAGGTTTGACTCGATGCATTGTATACCACCATTAAAACAATTCACATCCAATAAACCAGGAACTTTACAAGTCGCCGATTGTAAAAGACACGACTGAGGAGACCGCTGCGCCGCACATCAGAGACACGGGAATTGCAACAAGAGAGAATTCAACAATAAATTTAAAACAAAAAATAGTAATAAGTTTGTCAATTCAAATTAAGAATTTCCACACACAGAGAGAGAGAGAGAGAGAGAGAGAGAGAGAGAGAGAGAGAGATGAAATGAAATGAAACTTTATTTTCCAAGGATCAAAAGATATAGGTACAATGATCTGTCCTCTATCTTGTCCTTGCTAAACTAGGAGAACTACACTACAGAGAAATCACACACACAGATCCACATATCCACATGGGATCACATGATCAATACAATACAAAAGCAAGAGAGAGAGAGAGAGAGAGGGGGGGGGGGGAGAGAGAGAGTCACCATGCTTAATATCCTTGTCCTGTGAAAAACCGAAATGTCCAAAAGATCCAGATATCCTGCTGCGGCGATGTTCACCATCAATTCACTGCCCAGAGATGCATCTGCGCTATTTCCCCCTTCAACAACCTATTATTGCTGTGCCAGACACACTTGTAGTCCTGCCGTTATCTATGATAATGTTTTCGAGACAAAGTGGTGAGTCAGTCCGCGCACAAACTTTATTTTGCTGCTGCGTCATCACGCCAGTTTATCATAAAACGCCGAATGGCTGAGGGCAGGTGAGGGGTAGGCTACCTACAGCAAGCAGCAGACTTCGTTTTGTTGTTGGAGTTTTGTTTTACAGCACATTACCTTCTTCTGTCGGAATCAGCCTTTGCTTTCAGCCTCGTTAATTTTTCTACCCCTGGTCTGACGTCACCGGCATCATTTGCATAAACGCGTTAAGGCGTCATCGGTGAATTGGCCCCACCAGGTGCAAACTGGTGCTGACTGGAAGGTACGGGGTATGCAGTAATCACTCTTTGTTGTTTTTGACTGAGCGACAATTTGCCGCGAGGGTGAAAAGCCACGGTGGCGGAGTTAAGTGATATTTTGGTCTGTTGTCTGGGTTTGAAATAGTGTTCTTTTAAGACGTTTGGGCAAGAAAGAATTTTGAAGGAAGGATTACTTCTCACATAAGACCGGTTTCCAACCGGCCCCCGTACTGTAGTGGTTAGTACTTCGGACCATGGACCGGGAGGCCCGGGTTCGAGTCCCAGCCGGGGCAAGCGGGATTTTTCCTTTCTAGGTCGGCTCCTACCCAGAGCGGGTGTGCTATGGGCCCAATGGGGAGGCTGTTGCCACACAGCCGAGATTCACCCACTTCACGGGTGCGACTTTGGGGGTGCATCCCTTGGTACGACACGTCTTATGATGTGGATGATTACATGGCCGGCACCACAGGTGACGTAGTTTCCGGGCCTGGCTAACGCCGGGATATTTATGACAGGAAGCGTGGAATGCGGCCCTGTCCCGCAGTCCCGAACCATACGGACCTCCACAGCATCATCTTACCATCATCCTCATGTCCATCATCGTGCATATTAAAAATTGTCCCAGCTTTCGAGCCCTCCGTGGATTCCACCGATGACCTGGGTCTGTCCCACAATACAAAGATTGAGCCTGGAAACATCACAGACAAATGACAGGATGCAGGGTGGGTGTTGGGTGTTTGGGGGTTTAACGTCCTTTTCCACCACATACGGGTGATATCAAAGACGGATCAACGATGAAAAAGCCAGCACAAACATTTGGCCACAGCCGGGATACGAACTCACGACCCGAGCACTAGAAGTCCACCGCTCTACCATTCGGCCACCCCGGCTCCCTGTGATCGCTTTGAACCACACTTGACAAACACAGACAGACCAGATACGATCATCAGTCTCTGTACCAGACAATCGATATCCATTGACACACACATCTGTATCGAGGCAAGACACCAGATAAACTTGAATACTACCCCCACCCTCCCTCCCTCCCCCGCCTCCCCGCAAGGGAAAAAAGTTTTTGCATTCGGATACTTCTTCAAAGTCTGAAAACTGGAAACAAAGTTAACTTTCAAACACTTGTCGTGCACGGACTTTACGAAATAAATTTTCCTTGAGGCACGTTGGCGAACGAGAGACAATGTCCGACGGTCGACCCTAAACGGGCGTGACAGCTAGGGCGTGACGAGGCGTGACGAGGCGTGACAGGGCCGGCCCTCGTGAACCAGACGAACGTTGTTTAAGGCGGCGCTGGGGAGACTAATTCCTGAAAAAAAAGTTAGTTAACAAGTTTTGGTGCAATCTACGGCTTTGAGGAAAGTTAACTCACCCACAAGAGGCAAGAAACGGGCGTGATAGCAAGGGACATTGTGAACCAGACAAACATACAGCGACAGTCTCAAAGACCACACTGGGGAGACCTGTGAGAGATAGGATGGGGTGGGTCGGCCTTCTCCCAGCGCAGAGGTGCCGTCTTGAACTGAAGTGAGCTTCATTGAACTGGCGCTGTGGAGACTTCTGAGAGATGTGGTGAAATACCGATGAGCTTTTCCGAGCACAGAGACGCTATCGTGAAGTAACCTCAACTCAACTCAACCCAACCCAACCCAACCCGGCCCAGCCCAGCCCAGCCCAACCCAGCCCAACTCAACTCAACTCAACTCAACTCAACTCAACTCAACTCAACTCAACTCAACTCAACTCAACTCAACTCAACTCAACTCAACTCAACTCTCAGCTCAGCTCAGCCCAGCCCAACTCAATTCAACAACTCTCAGCTCAACTCAACTCAACTCAGCCCAGCCCAGCCCAGCCCAGCCCAGTCCAGCCCAGCCCAGCCCAACTCAATTCAACTCAACTCTCAACTCAGCTCAGCTCAACTCAACTCACTCAACTCAGCCAAGCCCAGCCCAGCCCAGCCCAGCCCAGCCCAGCCCAACTCAACTCAACTCATCTCAACCCAACCCAGCCCAGGTCAGCTCATCTCATCTCAATTGACTAAACTAATTACACTACACTAAACTAAATTCAACTAAACTGGAGCATAATGCAAAGCCGACTTTCACAGGGTCAGTCCATCCATCCATTAAAGAAACGCACGCCAAAAGATGTGTGTCCGCCCACGAGTTCCAACGCTGACATCGCCTCTATTTACATTTAGACGACAGTGTCTTGATCAAGAGATCATCGACTACCAGGGCCAAGCTGGCTGTCTGCTGTGCATTTGTCCCTATCACATTTGCAAAACGGAGTGTCTCCCGTGATTGGCCGTTGTCTGGGGTCTCCGGTGAAGATTAGCATGGTGAGTGGTAGAATAGCTTTTTTGGGGGGTGGGGGGTGGGGGGTGGGGGGTGGGGTGGGTGTGTGTGTGTGGGGGGGGGGGGGGTGCGATCGGTGCTCTGACTGAGTGAGGTCAAGACAAGGGGCTTTTACAACAAAGGTCATTGTCTAATCAGGAGTAGTACATGTAATGTGAATGGTGATGTCACTGCGTTCAGATTCTGCGACCAAGATCAAAAGGTACACGGAAGGCAAGTGGGTGGGTGGGGGTTTGGTGGGGGTGGGTTAACGTCCTTTTCCACCACATAAGGGTGATATTTCAGACGGGGTAACGACGAAAACCTCAGCACAAATATTTGACTCTCAGCCGGGATTCGAACTAACGATTAACACACACACACACACACACACACACACACACACACACACACACACACACACACACACACACACACACACACGCACGCACGCACGCACGCACGCACGCACGCACGCACGCACGCACGCACGCACGCACTACAGATGTGGACAAAACTCATCTGAAAGATTCCTCACTGAGGCAAAGAAATAAACAAACGCTCTGCAATAATATATTCAAGTCTACGCGTTTGTAAACAAGTAATACTCTCAATATGTGCTGAGTTTGATCCCGCACCCCCCCCTCCACCCCCTCCCTCCCCTTCTCGCCCCCTCCAACCCTATACCCCCGCCCCTTCGAGCACAACACAACTGGAAAAGCGAAAAAAGCCAATCGCCTGTTAACGATGTTGTTCAATGGTCTGACGCCAGCATTTTCGTCTAGGAACTGGATCTTACCTAGATGGCTTATTACACAGCGACATTGGCTTCCCTGTTTATCACTGGAAGGTGGCTCCAGCTGTTAGAATAACAATCCTTGTTCTTTTGTTAGGACAATACAGAGGCAATAAACGACTAGTTGGTGCAGCTAGCTGAATTCTGAACGGGGGTGGGGGGGGGGAGCTGTAGGCGGGGTGTGTATTTGTACAGATTTCGACACGCGTCTCCAGAGAATGCTGATTTCTGTCGTGATAGACAAGGTCTTTGAATGTGAAAGACAGGAGGAGAAACCACGCAGACTACAAAAAAGCTTTGCAGAGGGCACACACACACACACACACACACACACACACACACACACACACACACACACACACACACACACACACACACACACACACGAACGAACGAACGAATTAATCTTTATGTCATCGCTTAGACCAACGGCAATAAAGGAGCAAGTGAACGTTGTCCACAATATGATATCGACAAAAATGAAAATAGAACCAGAACTGAAAATCCACAATCCACAAAACACCTACAATCTACTCTAAAAAGACGTATGAAAATAGCCTTTTAAGAAAATCACCTGCACATTTAGACTGCAGCCGAAATAAAGGAGAAAGACTATGAAAGTGGACGACATAAATACTTAAGGCACATGCAAATTGACAAGAAACAATCTAGTAATTATCGTCACTTATAAATAAACGAACGAGGGTGATGGTTGCAAAAGAACGATTTGTTTCACGTGACCGGAATAACGCGATAGTCAGCGGGGAAAAAAAGAAGAAAAAACAGGGAAGGAGGAGGGAGGGGGGAGGGAGGGACCACAGACAACAGGGAAGAGAATATGACTTGTAAATACAAGTCCGACAGCAGAAAAATAGTGCTAACATTCACTGGGGGACCAAGCTTTTCAAAGGGTTGTCACTCACCCAGAATCACCGATTCTCCTGAGACAAGGAAGCAAGGAGGGCCTAAGAACACTTAACGTCATTTGCATCGAGTTTTGACTAAACCTTCGCGAACAGCTCGCTTAAAGAGCTTTGGTTATTCTTATCGAGCAGAGAGAGAGAGAGAGAGAGAGAGAGAGAGAGAGAGAGAGCAAAGAGAGAGAGAGAGAGAGAGAGAGAACGAACGAACTTTATTTTCCAACGGAAGTGATTTAACCAAACATTGATTAATTTTCAATCAGCCGTTGCTACAACAAAAAAGACTACAATAGCAAGATAAAGGGAAATACAAGAAAAAAAGAAGAAGAAGAAGAAGAAGAGAGAGAGAGAGAGAGAGAGAGAGAGCATTAACATCTCACTTCATGGAGGAGGCAGCCAGAACCACGAGAGAAGAACCTCAACCACACTGTGCCCTTTTGACATTCCTTGCGACGTTGCAACAAGTATACCCCCCTCATACTCAGCCGCATTATGACATAAGCAACGACTCTGTAGCAAGCGGATCTAGGGCCCATTGACATAAAAACCAGTGACGAGTTATTAAGAGAGGAATGTCAAATGGGAACAGAACTCGTTCGGGCACTCTGGCTTGAGTTTCGTCCCGTGGCTCCAGACGCCTTGTGGGACTGCACACAAATGAAGACACTTACCAACATCTTTAAAACCCGCCTGGAAACTCACTGCACCGGTAGCAAAGCGAGAGCATGGATATACCGTGTATCGATCAACATAAAAGAAAAACCCGCCGGTGAAATTTGCTTCTCTGGGACATACGCTCCGAACAGCGACCACTGAGAGGGGGGGGGGGGGTGTAAGACAAGTAAAATTGTACTTTCGTAATGACGTCAGTATGACGTGTTTTGGCCTTCCCTCTCCCGTCCTGGCGTAAGCAGCGATTTTATTTTTAGTAGTGTGTTCTGCACGTGTTACACAGGAGTCAACGTTCGGGATGCCGCGAACACGTTTAGTTTGCTTTGGCAACCTTCTCTACGTTTCTTATCTTTAGATTGAGTAACTCCCCAAACTCGTCGTTTCCTCGTTATTTAGATCCAGTGGCTTCTTTCCCGGGGAAAAAAAAGGATCTGATCTGATCTGATAAATGCTTATGCCCCTTTTTCAGATAAATGTAGTTTTTAGTTTCTCATATTTTTTTGTCTTTGACCTCTGTAGGAAGAACTTTTTTTTTGGGGGGGGGGGGGGGGGGCTGCCCCAACTCTTTGCCAGCTCCAGTGGTGTTCCTCCCAGGTAATGGGTAGAATCCATGGAGGGCTCGAAAGCTGGGACATTTTTTTAAAATTATGTATGATGATGGAGATGAGGATGATGGTAAGATGATGCTATGGAGGTCCGTGTGGTTTGGGACTACGGGACAGGGCCGCACTCCTCGCTTCCTGTCATACATATCCCGGCGTTAACCAGGCCCGGGAACTACGCACCTGCGGTGCCGGCCGTGTAATCATCCACGTCATAAGACGTGTCATACCAAGGGAAGCACCCCCAAAGTCGCACCCGTGAAGTGGGTGAAACTCGGCTGTGTGGCAACAGCCTCCCCATTGGGTCCATAGCACACCCGCTCTGGGTAGGAGCCGACCTAGGAAGGAAAACTCCCGCTTGTCTCGGCTGGGACTCGAACCCGGGTCTCCCGGTCCATGGTCCGAAGTGCTAACCACTACACTACGGGGGCCGGTGTCTGTAGGGAGAACTTGTTTGCTGTCATGTTCCTCTGCTTGTGTTTCTTTTTTGCGATGCAGAATCAACGACACTGGGCTCCGAAATGCATGCCTGTATGCTGTTAGATTGCATTAGATATCAGACTGAATACGAGCACTGCATGAAAATGCCCGCTGAAATGCCTGTCCTCGGAGTGTTCACACCACAGACTATTATGTATAAAACAGACGATGGGAAAGGCGGGGGCTGGGGGGGAGGGGGTGGATGACGTGTCATATAAATGCATGCCCGTAGGCTGTTAGATATCATTTGATATCAGACTGCATACGTGTACTGCATGCAAATGTCCGCCGAAATGCCTATCCTGGGAATGTTCAGACCACAGCCTATTCTGTATACAACAGATGATGGGAAGAGGTGGAAGATGGGAGGGGGGGGGGGGGGGGGGGGAGGAGATGATGCGTCATATAAATGACGTGATACTTGTAATGCGACTCACCGCGTACAAAGCCTTTTGTCATGCTGACCTAGCCTGAGGCCAGAACAGTGAGACTACAGCAAAATGTTGCTCTCGTTGTTTTATGGGGATTATCTTCAGCCATGGTAAACTCCTCCTCCTTGTCCATTTTCAGCATGTTTCAGAGATTATTGCCTGCATGAGTTGTCCCCCCGTGCATACACAGAACCGCAGCATGCATCTCTGTCTCAGACAAAAGAGATGACAGAGTACCCTGATGACGTGTTATGGCTGCCTCTCGTTGCAGGGCACTTGAAAACGATCACTCACGCACTTCTCTCACCCTAGGGGATGACCCTGCAAGTTCTCGACCCAGGACCAGCAACAACGACAACACTAACAACAACATGTGATGACGGGTCCTGGTGAGCGGTGGTCTAATATGTAGCCAGTCGGGTTTTAGCTGCTGCACTACTGAACGGCCGTCACCGCTGGACATCACAGCGATCAGTGAAGCCTGGGCTCGATCCCAGGTCGAGCTTGTGATACGTGATACCTGATTTTCCTGGCTACCGGGCTGCTCATCGGGGGTTTCTCTCCAGGTTATCTGCCTCCCCCCCCCCCCCCTCCAAAGCAAATTTGAAAAATAGGCTAGGTATTGGGTTGCGCTGCACCGCGGCGACGCGCACCCCCCGGAGGAGGCAGCCGGAAGTTCCATAAAGGGTGGGTGGCTGGGGGGTTGGGTTTTTAACGTCCTTTTCCACCACGTATGGGTGAAATCAAAAGACGGAAGAGCGAGAAAAAAGGCCAGCACAAATATATGGCCCACGCCGGAATTCGAACTCACGACCCGAGCACTGAGAGTCCAACGCTGTACCCGACCCCCCCCCCCCCCCCCCCCCCGAAGTTCCATAAAGATAATACAGGTAAAAATAATAGACAAATAGTGGGTTAAAAAAAAAATCCCTCGGGTCGAATCTGCGTCCATAGGTCAACATTGGAACATCATGACCGGTAACTCTTACTTGACATGCTTGTCAGCTAATATGCGTGCTATCTAAACTACCTGAATTGCGTTCGGCGGGAGCACATAACATTAAAGGTCTGCATTTTTTTTTAAACTGCGGCTTCTTCGACTGTGCATAATCCGGGCAACTCTGTCACAGTTGCAGAGTTTTCAGCGCTTCGGGGACCCGTGTAAAACCACAGCACGAGTCTGCCGTGACATTATTTGGCTTTTGGTCAGTGAGCGAGACACGTCTAGCGGATGTTGAGTGCTGCACGATCTTTCTTGCTCAGTGTCAAAACGCAAACTGAGCTGTGAAATCAGGCTGCCCTTGGCTTTTATTGGGGTTTCAGGGACGCTGAAAACTCTGCAACTGTGACAGAGTTGACTGTGCTTGCACGGTCGACTCTGTAAATTTTTTTTCACACTTCGGAAAGCTTTTTGTTGGGAGCTTAGATCATTCACAGCTTAAAAACATTTTAATGATGTCTAGTTCGTAAACCTCAACGTTAAATCACTTCGCTGATTGACGGCGCGCAGCTGATTAGCTCGTGCAAACGGCTAATGACATGCGCTCCGCTGTGTTCAATTTCGCGCTTGGGTTGAAGGAAAAGTGAACTACAGCAAAACAAATGGACGGAGAGAGAGAGCCCGTGTGTCTCAAGACAGAGTTCTTGAATTTGTATCGATCTTAAGCGTTCCTCAGCAATCTTTATCTTCGTGAAAATCCGTAAAACTAACACGAGGATCAGCTTATCCAGCCATAAACAAAAGAAAACAAAAACACAAAAGAAAACAAAACAATCCATGAATTTACGACTGTCAGCATTTTTTTTTTTTTTTTTGCTTAACTAGCGACATGTTTTCCAAGCGAGTCGATGTCATCCGTGATTTATGGTCCTGAACGAGGACTGGTCCCTGTCGAGAAACGCCGCATGCAATTTCTTTTAAAAAGGTGTTTGCGTGAGTAGGGGAAACAGATGGAGGGGGGGGGGGGGGAGGGGAGGTGGCGGGCGCTCGTGAACTTTCTGTTGCCTGACTTAAGATCGAAGATGGACAGCTCGAGCCCGGATATTCTCACTTTAATAATAAAATACATGTAATAGCCCTCCCTCTCGTGGGAGCTCAGGGCGCCTTACAATGAACACCACTCACTCACCCAGAAACGCACACAACATGCCTCCAAAACTACATACACACAATGTGCAGCATCATACACGGGCTGCCCCTGGCTTCTACACACACACACACACACACACACACACACACACACACACACACACACACACACACACACACACACACACACACACACACACACACACACACACACACACACACACGCACACACGACCAGCAAGATGAAAATGTGGGAACAGTTGAACAGTTGCTAAGGGCTGTGAAGAGATGGGTTTTCAGATTTGTTTTTGTGTCTGCATATCTGATTGATGCTAGGAGTTCATTCCAACAAGTCGGATATTTTGTGTTCTCATTTTGTACCAAAGCATACAGGTACATCCTCCTTCCCACGATTCCTAACCTTTAAGCGGGTTAATTCCATCTTTGCTAACGGGAAATAGTCTAACTAACTAACTAACTAACTAACTAACTAACTAACTAACTAACTAACTAACTTTGCTAAGTCAACTTATGGTTTGGAACAACAGTTTCGCTCGCGAGTGCGCCTGTGCGCTCGAAATCCCCTATCTTGATGATTAGTACAGCTCTTAATGCGATACAGTGTGGTTCACTCTTTGCGTAAGCGGTCGAACATTCAAAGCTGCCGCGTAATAGCAAAACACAGTAAATCCGTGACGTCATTTTGGGGAAAGAGATTACGTCATTGTCTTTCATCTTGTATGTGTACACGAAGGCGAGACAGGCACCGTAAACGAGTCTGCGGGTGATTTTGACTCGATTTCGAAAATGAAAAACCCAACCAATATCCTGCCCACTAGGGACTCGAACCAGGCAGCTTCGGATCCGAGGTCGGATCCCTTAACCACGAGACCAAGAGTAGGAGGGTGGGTGGGTGTCTGGGGGGTTAACGTCCTTTTCCACCAGGTATGGATGATATCAAAGACGGGGCAACGAGAACAAGGCCAGCACAAATATCTGGCCACAGTCGGGATTCGAACTCACGACCCGAGCACTGAAAGTCCAACGCTCTACCATTCGGCTATCTCGGCTCCACCCACGAGACCAGATCCCTTGTCGTTGTAGACATGTTCAACTGTGTTAGCGGTAATCAGACAGACATCCTGCCGTGTTAAAGCGAGGTAACTCATTTTCCCCCTCTCTCCACAGCGCCAACCCTGTTCCGGGTCCGTCGATAACTCTACGCCCCTCCGACGACGGCCAAGTCGGTCTAACCGAGACCGAGCCGAGCTAAGTGATACCTCAGAAGGAAAAAAACAAAAATACTCGGTGACAGCCTGTTTCGAGATTATTGCCTGCATGCGTTGTCCCCCTTGCCGCAACACGCACGCATTTTTCGTGGCAGAGCACAAAGCTGCCGCGAAAAATGCATGCATGCTGCGGGTCTGTGTATGCACGGGGGACAACTCATGCAGGCAATAATCTCGAAACAGGCTGAGAATGTACTGTGCTGGTGAATGCGACAGTTTTCACCGCTTCTGTGCACACTGTGAAATAACACCTCGGGGGACCTCAGATGTTGGCAACTGTCCACTTTCCTTGTGACCTAGTATTTTTATTTTTTCCTTCTTAGGTATCACTTAGCTCGGCTCGGTCTCGGTTAGCCCGACCGGTTGGCCGTCATCGCAGGGGCAGGGAGTTATCGACGGACCCGGAACAGGGTTGCCACAGCGCCGGCATAAGACGAACCCGTTACATCATCGAGACAATTGAATTGGAAGGGATGAAAGCGGAATGGGTGAGGGGGAAAAAAACCCCAAAAAAACCCTACGCAAACTATTGAAACTAACCAACTCCATAAAGGCGGAATAATACGCTTCAGACGTGTTCTGCATGAGGCGTACGCGTATTACTTGGCGTGCGCAGACTGAGAAACGTCTGGGTAAATTTCCTGTATAGAAAGCTATGAATACGAAAGAGGTCGGTCTATGCATTACTTACGGGGCTGCTTGTATTTGTTACGCTCTGATGACTTGGTAAATTCATTTGGCAGAGAATGTGTCAGAGAAAAGGAGAGAGAAAGAGCAGGGTGGGTGTTTAGGGGTTTAACGTCCTTTTCCACCACATACAGGTGATATCAAAGACGGGGCAACGATGAAAAAGCACAAATATTTGGTCCCAGCCGGGATACGCACTCACGACCCGAAAATTAGAAGTCCATCGCTCTACCATTCGGCCACCCGGGCTCCCCAGAGAGAGAGAGAGAGAGAGAGAGAGACTTTATTTTCCAAAGGTAGAAATTGTAGCACACGTGCCAGTTTATAATTGCCGTTGCTAAACTACAAAATGTAAAACAAAAGAGACAAAAGAAAAGACAGAGAAGATTCTTTTTGCGATCCAGTACTGGCCTCCCGATTCCCTTGTTCTCGAGAATGCCAGTACTGGGTTGTTTGAGTTTAACACAACAACAACAACAACTGTACAGAGAGAGAGGGAGAGAGAGAGAGAGAGAGAGAGAGAGAGAGAGAGAGAGAGAGAGAGAGCAGAAAAAAAGACAAGATGAATATAGTCACGTACTTGACTGTGATAACCAGTGGTTGCAGTGTTGTGTGCAGGCTTTCAGTGATACGTGTGACTATCTTTATAAGCAATCAGAAGTAATAATTATGCTTGTACATTTTGTGTCATTCAACTACGTGCACAGTTAACACTAGTCTGTGCTGACCGGTTCCTCGTTGCCCCACACTAAATACTGGAAAAGGACGTTAAACCCACAAACAACAACATCAGCAGTCCACACTTTCTCAAGATGTCGAAAACAATACCAGTATCGGGGCGGTCGGTGGTCCAGTGGTTAAGAATCTTGTCACCAATGCGAGAGGTCCCAATCTCGTATGTGGCACCGTTCATTCGGGCCGACCGTCGGGGGTTCTCTCCGGCTTCCTCCCCCTCTACTTTGGAAATGTTCAGCCCACCAAATTTGAAAAATAAATGCAAATCTAAATTCCGAAATTTAAATAGCTGGGCTGGCCCTTAATTCGCACCACGTGATTGTAATGTGTTTATGTCCAGTGTGTGAGAGAATGCGTGTGATTCACGTGAGCGTGAGTGCTGGGTTCAGTTCGCGGCGCTTTGAACCGATTCATGAAATTGGGTAAAACGCCTATACAATACTCATTATTATTACTATTATTATTATCTGTATTTCAGACGGGGATCCGGGGTGGTCGAATGGTAGAGCGTTGGACTTCTAATGCTCGGGTCGTGAGTCCGATCCCGGCTGGGGCCAAATATTTGTGCTGGTTTTTTCATCGTTGCCCCGTCTTTGATATCACCCTATGTGGTGAAAAAGGACGTTAAACCCCCAAACACCCACCCACCCACCCTGTATTTCAGATCTGTTAAAACTGAAACCGGTCAATCCAATTACCATCGACGCGATTCTGTTGAACGCTGCAACGTTTTTTTGTTTGTTTGCTTTTTTTCAGTGAAGGGGTGAAGGGGACTTGACTTTGAGACTTTGGAGACCAAAGTCTCCAGACTCCAAATTAATGCAAAAGAGAGAGAGAGAGAGAGAGAGAGACAGAGAGAGAGAGAGAGAGAGAGAGAGAGAGAGAAGGGGAAAAAATGCTTCACTGATCCTCGATTCAAAGAATAATTCTCTTGCGAGTCCCACACAGACCGGTACTCGATCATGCGCCTCTCGGATGAGCGTTCTCATGCATACAAACAAGGAATACTTTTCTGCCTTTTTTTTTTCTTTCTTTCTGCGATCCAGTACTGACCTCCCGATTGCCTTGTTCTCGAGAATGCCAGTACTGGGTTGTTGAGTTTAACACAACAACAACAACAACAACAACAACAACAACAACAACAACAACAACAACTGTACAGCACACTTTTACTAACTTTTCAGTTCCAGGGCATCGTGGAACTCGGGTCGTGAGTTCGAATCCCGGGTGAGGCCAAATGGATAGCCGAATGGAAGAGCGTTGGACTCCCAATGCTCCAGTGGTTAAGACTTCGCCACCAATGCGAGAGGTCAGGTTCAAGTCCCACTCGGGGCAAAGACGTTTTCCTTCTCGTATGTGACACCGTTCATTCGGAGGGGGGGGGGGGGGGGGGTGTCTCTCCGGGTACTCCGGCTCCCCCTCCCCTCCTCTGTTTTGGAAATGTTCAGCCCACAAAAGTACGAAATAAATGCAGTTATAAATTCCGACACTTAAATCGCTGGGCTGACCCTTCGCACCACGTGACTGTAATGTGTCCATGTCCAGTGTATGAGAGAATGCGTGTGATTCACGTGAGCGTGCATGTTGGGTTCAGTTCTTCAGGCGCTTTGAGCCAATTCAATAATTCGGGCAAAGATCCTACACAATACACAATTATTATTTATTACAGTTATTCTTATTATTATAAACTTGCTAACTGTTTAACAAAGATCGCTTGCTTAATTGTGCAACTGATTTGTGGGTCGCTCGGGTGGCTTCTGGCTCTGCGGATTAGACTTAGCCGTACCTACTGAGTGACAAGTCTGGCTTTGCTGAGGAGGATGTGTGAGTGAGTGAGTTTTTGAGGCTTCAAGGTCTGCAATCTCAGCAAAAAGCCGCAAACATTGCGTTTTTCAAAACTGCGACTCCTTCGACTGTGCATAATCCAGGCAGCTCTGTCTCAGTTGCAGAGTTTTCAGCGCTTCGGGAACCCTTATAAAACCCAGAGCACGAGTTTGCCGTGACATTATTTGGCTTTTTGGTCAGTGAGCGAGACACATCGCTACAGCGTCTAGCGGATGTTGAGTGCTGCACGATCTTTCTCGCTCAGTGTCAAAACGCAAACTAAGCTGTGAAATCAGGCTGCCCTTGGCTTATATTGGGGTTTCAGGGACGCCGAAAACTCTGCAACTGTGACAGAGTTGACTGTGCTTGCATAGTCGACTCTGTAAGATTTTTTCACACTTCGGAAAGCTTTTTGTTGGGAGCTTAGATCTTTAACGCCGCGCAAGCCACAAAGACTAATTCGCGGCTAAGTGTCTGCACTACGTGAAAAAAAAATGTAACCATGGGCAGCTGATGCAAACTGATCTACGGGGCAATATAAACCTTGGACAACCAGGAGACGCTGCACCTTCCTGCTAATTTCTCGAACTCCCGATTACACTGAGGAAGCGGGAAATGGGGGGATGGAAAACACCACCACCACCACCACCACCACCACCACCAATAACTACAACATTGCACTAAAGATTACCAGATTTCACTCCTGTACCGGCACCGATGAGAAAAAGATATGTTTGGGTTTGGGGCTGTTGTCGGGGTACCCTTAGCCGCGTGAAGAAAAGATCTTTTTGCCAGAAGCAATGACTGCTCGACTTCAAGCGAGGCGGGGTGGGGGCGTGACGTCAAAGGGAGGCGGCAGCTGGTAAATAAACAACTCGGAAGTCTTTGTCGGGTACGCTTCTGATCGCCCCAAGGACAAGCCTGCTAATTGAACAGCTAAACGCGGATGCACGAACGCTGTAAATAGGGACTGGAAGATGTGTTGTCCAAGGTTTAGTTCGCCGGAACTTCGGGGAGGTCAGGCCCGGCTCAACCACGAAAGCTCAGAGGGTGTTATGCAGTTGAGCTTTGTGTTCTGGCCGGCCACCGTAGTGTAGTGGTTAGCACTCCGGACCATGGGACTGGAGATCCGGGTTCGAATCCCAGCCGAGGCAAGCGGGAGTTTTCCCACTTAGGTCGGTTCCAACACAGCTGAGACTTTTGGAGTTGACTCCCCTTGCTATGACACATTGTTGTTTGCGGTTTGCCGCGCGAGTGGTCGAACATGTAAATTCTACGACTGTTGGCACAACACTCTGGACACGGCCCGCTGTGTTACCCGTTGTCATCGAATACTCTTCTGTTAGCTCAGTGCCGGCACTTGAGATGCTGTCACTGTGCAGGCGTCTAGGTGGTGTGATTCTAGACACGAGGAAGACAGGTCAGAACGATCTGTGAGCGTAAAAAATCTTAAAGACTGTCCTTTAAATCTTTTTGCAGATAAACTACTGCTCCGAAATTACCAATTGCTGTGCTGCTTGATTCTGCTAAAAAAATCCCACGTCCATCTGTCGTATGAAGAGAAGGCTGTGGCCGGTGGCGTGGAAAATAGAAATACTGTCGCATGCAACCAGAGTGAATAGCAGGGTGAAGGTTTGAACATGAAGTAGCCCTTAGTGACAGCAGGCTTTCACTGTTTCGTCCTTCAGCCCTGCAGAACCATCAGCATTGCAGAAGAGATGCATATACCCTACCCTACCTTACCGTACGTCCGTACCCTACCAAAACCTACCCTACCCTCGTCTACCATACCATACCATACCATACCATACCATACCATACCATACCATACCATACCATACCATATAAATCCCCATTATACACTTTAATACAGCCCCGAGCAACTAAATTGCAGCTACAGTGGGAGCGTGTCCGGGGGTAGACGCCCGAACACAATACAGAACACTGAGAATACTACATTCAGGACCAAAATGGGAGATGGGAAATGACAAGCGTTCAGTGTGGGCGTACTTATTCCCGTGTTCGGAAGGCCCATCACCCAGCCCGTTCAATGTCTGGGCGATTTTATCACCCCGCGAATAGTGTCCGTTTGCCATTGGCCACTAAGTGCTCCCATTTTCTGCCCTGGCATTTTACTGCGCGGACCTTATCTACGCCATTGGCTCCGTTGTGCGCGTATGTATACTTTATAGGGTGATGTGAACGAAACGAGGTAATGAAAATACTGAGAGAAAAGACGCATGCAGATGAAAACGGGTCTGGCCTTGTAAGAACCATTCTCGATCTCGATTCGTTCTACGTTGGGTAGGAGCCGACCTAGGTAGGGAAAAGACCGCTTGCCTCGGCTGGGACTCGACTCGAACCGGCCGTGGTCTCAGTCCCGGTCCATGGTCCGAAGTGCTAACCACTACACTACGGGGGCCGGTGGATGTAATGAATTTGGCGTGGATGATAAGTTCACATGGAAATACCTCTGACAATGGATTCCTGGGTGGAATAATAATAATAATAACTCGCGGCTGAGAAAATTACTGGAAGGCTTTGCAAGAAAGGAACGTTTTAAGGTTGCATATTAATGAACATCGGTTTCAGTATCACAGCAGCGAGATTCTCAGCATCTGCTCCTCCCCCCTCCCCCCCCCAAGGCTCTCTCTCTCTCAAAGAAAAAGCAACTCCTGACTTCTAGCCAAAATCGTCAAGCTAAAGCAGTCGAAAAGTCCCTAATTTACTGACGCAATGTTTCCGCCGAGCAGCTGTAAATTTCCCTCCAGACAAATGTAAACACGCCTGAAAACGCAGGCGTAAGCATGTGCAGTTCAATTGAACTTCCGGGCATCTGTGGTGTATTCAAAAAAAAAAAAACTCTTCTCCCTTGTATGTTTTGTTTTGACCCGCTCCGGCTGTGTTGTGGTTCTAAATGTTTAGGAGGAGCCTGTTCGAAGACAGCAACACTCCGCAAGTTACGTACCACGTGCTGCGCTGGAAGCGATCCAAAGTCTGTTGAAATTGGCACCAGCTGCGATACGGCTGTCGCGCACCTGACCCGCAGATGTAATCTGTTTGCGCTATCTCTTGCAAAATCACATCTACGGGGAATGATTCTGACGTTTCATATGGCGGCTAGAGGGGAAGGATTTCACTTTTCAAAGCTCAACGATCGACCTAGCTTGCTTACAGTGCTATGTGCATGAGTCCATTTAAGACACGTGCAAAATTATAGTCTTCTGTATCAGTCTGGCGCTGCTAAAGATAAGAGCCAAAATGCATCTGTGCTGTGTATTTAGTTCCTCAATGAGAATAAGAATAGGCAGTTTATGATCCCGTATAAGGGACAATAGAAAGCAAGCGTTGTGAACGCGAGGACCCCAAATGGGGACCATCGCATAGAGAGAGGAGGGGGTGGGGTGGGTGATTGGGAATTTAACGTCCTTTTCCATCACGTAAGGGTGATATCGATGACTGACTGGGCAACGATAAAAAAAGAAGAAGAAGAAAAAAAAAGAAAAAAAAAAAAAAAAAAGGCCAGCACAAATATTTTGCCCAAGCCGGGATTCGAACTCACGACCCGAGCATTTGAGAGTCCAACGTTCGAGAGAGTTAGGATGCCTGCCCACAACGGGAAGCCGGGATAGCCGAACGCTAGAGCGTTGGACTTTCAATGCTCGGGTCGTGAGTTCGAATCCCGGCTGGGGCCAAATATTTGTGCTGGCCTTTTTCGGGTTGCCCCCGTCTTAGATATCACCCATACGTGGTGGAAAAAGACGTTAAACCCCCAAACACCCAGCCACCCACCTATCCACCGGCTCTGCGATACAAGGGTTTAAAATGAGCAGCATATCCAAGTTGCTGCAGAGCAACTCCTACCATCCACTCACGTTCGCAAGGAGTGGAACGACCGGCCCAGCCTCCGGCCTGCTAATATCAAAGAATACACAACCCTCTCTTTTTCAATTATTGCATCCAATATCGCCCACCAAAGAAGAAAAACGAAGAACCGGAGAGGCTGACACAACACTGGCTCCCTCTCTATCACTTCGACTTGTTCGTGTTTCACGTGCGCACGGCAAAGGGCTTAAAAACTGACCTCATCACGGCCTTCGAAAAGCCAGCTTGACAAATCCGAAATGGCAATCGACAATTTCGGAAACGTGCAGATGTAATAGTGGGTGTGTTTGCTCAGTGAAAACTCTCTCTCTCTCTCTCTCTCTCTCTCTCTCTCTCCTGGCCTTTAGAGTTGGGCGTGAGGCGTTTATCATTGTTGCAACGGCTGATTCATCAATGACAAATATTACATGTCAAATCATTTACTTTTTTTCGAAGTTCTCTCCCTCTCTCTCTGTGTCTGTCTGTCTGTCTCTCTCTCTCTGGAAGGTAGGAAGGAAGCCGGAAGGAAGGATCGAAGGAAGGATCGAAGGAAGGATCGAAGGAAGGAAAGAGGAGTGTGTGTGGGTGCGTGCGTGCGTACACGTGTGTGTGTGCGTGTGTGTGTGTGTGTGTGTGTGTGTGTGTGTGTGTGTGTGTATTAAAAAAAATCTACTTTTTCCTTTTTTTTTCCATTTTAAGCGATTTTGTGAATTAACAACCCAAATACATGGTGAAGTCGCGGTTGGAAAACTTGCAAAATTCAAAAGCCCTTCTCATACAACCGTCCGGTAAGCGACGCTAATTTTTCTGTTAACAAGCCGACAGACATCCGGAATGGGACAGGGACTAACAGTTCACGCACTCATCCAATCAAAAGCAAACTGATTATCCCACGCCGTCAGCCACTAAGGGGAATAATCGTGTAGCCACTGTGAAGGCAGTGGCCTCCCTTCGAATCCCCTCACACAAAAAAACCGTCTGTGTCCGCTCAAGCCTAGGTAATCCGTGCCTCTCTCATTCCGCAATGGCCAAAACCGCCCTCGAAGAACTCGTGTTTCTTCCCTCCCAACGAATCCTGAAGTCTTCGTGTTCGAGATAAAAGAGCAGAAAATCCTGAAGGAGCTGATGGATAAAGGACTACAAGAGCTGAGAAAGGAAATGAAGAGGATGGGAGTGTTTTTAGGAGTGTTGGCCGGGAAGGGCGGGGGTGGGTAGGGCTGGGGGAGGGGGGATGGTTGGAAAAAGTGGATCAAGGACAAGGAAAGAAGATGAAGTGATGAACCCTTACAGTAAAAAAAAAAAAAAAAAATCCCAGGAAAAGTCTGTCTTGCCACGTTTTCCTTTATCCTAACTGATGTTCTCAGAGTTTCAAATAATTCCACGAAACAGGTCGTAAGCTGGAATCCCGGCTGGAGCCAAATATTTGTGCTGTTTTTTTCTCGTTGCTCGTTGATATTACCCGTATGTAGTGAAAGGGTGGGTCCTTTGTACGAAAACGAAAAAAAATAAAAATTGTTTTTAACCAAATGACTGCATTCCATCTGCAGATATAACACCTTGTTTAAAAAAAATCCCACTGCTGTCAGTATTCACATATTTTCACCTTTGCGGTCAAAGTCTGTGCCTCTTACACGTCCTTCAACGCGTGCTTCCGACATGGTTTTGGCAGAAGTGCAAAGTACACACACATACATCTTTGTAAGCCGGGAATAGCGGTGTTCAAACCACGCAACTGACGGGCCTGACTATTTGCACACTCAGTATTATTAGAGAAAAAACAATACCTGGTGCAATGATTAACATTACCGACCCGACCGACACTTAGTACCTACGTACACTGTTAGGAACAAAATCTTAAAAAAAGAAGAAAAAAAAAAGCTCTTGTTCTAGCAAAATTATTGAAAATAAGTAAGACTGTATAGTGCGTGCATGTGTGTGTGTGTGTGTGTGTGTGTGTGTGTGTGTGTGTGTGTGTGTGTGTGTGTGTGTGTGTGTGTGTGTGTGTGAACGCTGCTGCCAGCTTACAGACCGACAGGTTAGTCTTGCGCTTGTCTGTAGAGATATATATATATATATATATATATATATATATATATATATATATATATATATATATATATATATATATATATATACATATATATATTCATGTATATGCTGTGTACTTTTTTGTATTATTTTGTCCAACTTGATTCCCTGTAATTACTGTCTTTGTGAGATGTTGTTTTTAAGCGTGTTCTCCAAACCCAACATGAGGCAAAAGGAAATACAAATCTTGAATCTTGAGTGGCTGGAAGCACCCTTGAGATTCGAGGAACTCGAGTGATATCTGAGGATTTAAAAAAAAAAGTTTTTAAAGAAACTACTTTATTATCCCTTTCGGGAAATTCATCCGCTTCCCCCGCGGGAAGCGCGTCACCGCGGTGCAGCGCCACCCAATAGCTATCCAATTTTTCAGTTTTGCCTGGGGGAGGAAAGCCGGATGACCCGGAGAGAAACCCCCGATGAACAGCCCGGTATCCAGGAAAAACCGGTATCACATAAGCTCGACCTGGGCTCGAAACCACGCCTCGCCGTGACATTGGTAACGGCCGTTCAGTACCCCAGCGGCTAAGTCCGACGCGCTACCTGTCAGACCACCGCTCACCCCCTAGCGTCGAGTTTTCCTGCTTCATTTTCAGTCCAGCGACAGCTAAAAATTCTGACCGGATGGGTGGGTGGGTGTGGGTGGGTGTTTGGGAGTTTAACGCCCTTTCCCACCACATACGGGTGATGTCAAAGACGGGGCAACGATAAACAGGTCAGCAGAAATACTTGGCCCCAGCCGGGGATTCAAACTCATGACCCGAGCATTGGAAGTCCAACGCTCTACCATTCGGCCACCCCGCCACCCCGGCTCCCCTTAACAATTCTGACCGAGGATGAACCGGCCCAGATATACGACCGAATACGGTTTCTTGTTTCTTGTTGTCTTTCATACCTCTTGCCAGCTTATGGCCATGATCAAGCGCTCTTCAACTCTCTTTCCCAGATAATAACTGACGATGCATGATTTGGAATAATGGTGTAGAGACTTGGAGAGGCTTTTGGTGTTCCTGGGGGTTTTCCTGTTCTGTCTGGGGCTCATCATTTTACTGTCTAGCCGGGCACACGCCTCAGTCAAAGTGCGATATGTAGTGCTTGGAAGGTGTGTTTAATGTGTTAGGAGATGGCAAGAAATCTGGTGGAAAAGGTTGACTAAAAGGGGGGGGGGGGGGGTCTGTTGACACAGAAGACGCATTCAACGAAGAAGACGGAGGGGGCGTTCAGGGAAAACGCCCCCGAAAACACCCGAGCCATAAAAAAACACAAAGGGTGAGGTGGTGGTGGGGGTGGGGGTGGGGGGGTTTAACGTCCTTTTCCACGACGTATCAGTGATACCAAAGACTGGGCAACGAGAAGAGGCCAGCACAAATATCTGGCTCCAGCCGGGATTCAAAATCACGATCCGAAAATCCAACGCTCTACCATTCGGCTATCCCGGCTCCCATAAAAAAAAGCACAAAGAAAGAAAGAAAGAAAGAGAGAAAGAAAGAAAGACCAACAACAATAGTTTCAGTTTCAGTTTATTTCCAGAAACCCCATCAGGGGATACAGGCACATATGTCTTCATAAGTATCCATTCAGCCAGCATTGAGGCATATATCACAACTATACAGAACACAGTAACCAGATCAAACAAAAAGCAGACTTCTTACATTTACATACTACTTGCTCACAACTACATTTGATAGACGCATCAACAAGAAGAGAGAGAGAGAGAGAGAGAGAGAGAGAGAGAGAGAGAGAGAGAGAGAGAGAGAGAGAGAGAGAGAATCAATCCTTTAATAGCACTGGGATGTCTCTAAATGACAGATTTTGCCCCCAACTCTCAGACAGTTCAGTTGTTTTCAACTCAAATCATGGGATCTGCATTTCGTCACAGAACAAATTCTTCGCAATTGTAGGTATCAGGCTAGAGAAGATGCCATACAAAACAGCAGCCAAACAACCCGTGGGCGACAATATTTCAACTTAAACAACATCGACCTGTGAACCAACTGCTGCACTAATTAACCGGCCGCGGTGGCCATCGTTATTGCAAAACAGGATGCATAGATGCCACTCAGCATTTGCATTGGCAATAAACTCTACAAAGATGCCACACACCCACAGCACGATTCGACAGCTTCAAATATTTGTACAGATATGGGACGGCCGAAACCACTGACATGCCCCCTCAGTCAACAGAGCGCTCTGCATGTAGCATGCTGCCGTTAATTAAGGTTCTGGCCCTCGGGTCATTACACGATGATATCAATTTAATGTTGGCACGCTCGATAGTGCATTTATCGTCCTCTGGTCTGCTTTGTATGCTGATTTTTTTCCTGCAGAGCATGCACCGTGTCTTCCAATAAAATTTAAAAAACACGCCTCATTTTACAGTGCAAAAATAAAATGAAATAAAATTTGTGAGCAAAGGTTGACGTTTTCCAGAAAGCCGATTTAGTTTTCACTCCGTCCTACTCACCCCACCACCCCCGCCCCCCCACCACCACCCCGCCGCTCATCTTCACCCACCCTCCCAATTCGCTGGAAATTAGGCATCACCCTGCAAGGGCGTGCGACACTAACAGTATAATCTCACTCTAACCCAGACCTGTAGTGGTATTACTCCAGACATCGAACACTTTCATGGACTTCAAGATCTAAGCTCCCAACGGAAAGCTTTCCGAAGTGTGAAAAAAATTTACAGAGTCGACCGTGCAAGCACAGTCATCTCTGTCACAGTTGCAAGAGTTCACACAGTGTCCAGAAACAGCGACAAAACCGTGCCGAAAAACTGCTTGCACAGTCGACTCTGTAAAATGTTTTTCACACTTCGGAAAGCTTTTTGTTGGGGACAGATCTTTAAAACATATGGAAATACATGTACGTTTGTTCATTGTCGCTAGACGTGCACCCTTGTTGTTTCTAAGAAGTTGATGCTTGTTTGTCCGTGTTACCCCTTTTAAGACCCCTCCCCCTTTTTTCCTTTCCTTTTTTCTTCTCAATTGACGTCAATGGACTTACTGCTTTCTTTCCATGTTTCGGTCATATCAAACTGCATGCGCTTCCCTCGTTGAAGTGTCTGGCAAAAACGTTTGCCAGACCATGCCATGTGTTGTTGCCCATTATGCCGCGGGACTCGATAGGCTGAATTTTGGGGGCTCGATCCTCAGTTTTGATTGAAAGGAGTGCAGTCGTCTATTGGTGGCGTTGCACGCAATGGCTGACTCAACAGGCGACGAGCTAGCGTTTGGGGGAAAAAAAAAGAAAAAAGAAAAAAAAAATCAATGCCCTTTTAACGTGTGTGTGATTTCCTTGTCTGGCACAAAGCGTTACTTGTCGGCTTCTCTGTCTGTAGCCGGAGTGACGCTAAGGCTAATGCATTGCTAATCCCCACAGAGAGCGACTGTTAGAAAAAGTAATCACGAACATCCCTCCCCTAATCCCCCCTCCATCCTTCCGTTTTCAACAGAGACAGAGACAACGTCCACGCTAATTCCTCATTAGTTTGACACACCGACCCAAGCCTGAAGTGACAGTTCGTGTCGCTGAGCTCTTTGAGCGGATTCGGGCAGGGATGAAACAATATCACACTTCTGGCATACATAACACACAGAGAAAATCGACCCGGGGGGGCTTCTGGCGTTTATCGATCGCGACAAACCTGTTGAATATTTCAATACCTTTACGACCCCTCCCCCCCCCCCCCACACACACACCGCCCCACCTCCATTCCCTCCACTCTCGTGCCCTTTCACCTTACTTACAGCTCGAACAGGTCGTTTTGTCCCCCCCCCCTTCCCCACCACCCCCCCCCCCCATTCGTGCATTCGTGCCCTGCCATTTCACTTACAGCTCAGACCGGCCGTTTTGTTCCAAAGATCAAGACCCCTCCCCACCCCCACCCTCCCTACCCTGTCACCTGGCGTACAGCTTTGGCCGACCGTTTGATTCCATGGAGCCTGCTTGGACCCTCACCTTCTCTCCGTTCTGTCGCCACTTACGGCACTTAGTAAATTCTGTCCCTGTTTAATGGAAGGTTAAGCTCCACTTGTCGCAAAATGTCACCCGAAACAATGCTTCCGCGAAAATCCCACTGTTGTCGGGTTAGGCTGCTGCTGCTGCTCCTGCTGCATGGATTGCGACATGACATGGGTTGCAGTCCCCATGAGGGAAGAATTCTTGTCCGAAATCTCCGACTGAAGAGTGAAGACACAGCTTCCGAGAATAGACGACTCCACTCGGAAAGCCCCCCCCCCCCCCCCCCCGGCCGAAGCCCCACCCTTTTACTCTGCCGTGTATTGGCAACATACAGTTCGTCAATGACGTCATTGCACGGGAAAAGGAGTGAAATCAAGACGACAGAGATATTGACGTAATGATCTTATGTCCTCAAATGACGTCAGTGGACTTACTGCTTTCTTTCCACGTTTCAGTCATATCAAAATTATACATGCGTTTCCCTCTTTGTAGTGTCTGGCAAGAAAGTTTGCCAGACCGTGTCATGTGCTGTCTTTATGTGGGGGTAAGGGTGGAGGGGGTGGGGTGGGGACTGGGTTAAGGGGGGTGGGGGGGGGGCTATCTAGACTGATAATAAGACAAGCACCCATGCATGGGTAATTTCCTGTGCAATTTCCAAGAACGTGCAACATCATGTCGAACACCAGCAGCGGACGTGCAATACGGACCGACAGCTGTCGACTCGGTGATTCTGATCCATTAATGCAGCGTCTAATTGGTACGGAGCTTAAACGAGAGCGTAACACCTCTTTAACGGGTTTGCTGCCTACATCGCTGACGTGCTAATTGCCTGGTGGAACCGGTTCTCTCTCTCTCTCTGTGAGTTGTGTGCGATTTCTTGTTCTTAGGTAATTTTTTTCTCCTTCTCTTCTTATTCTTCTTTTGAATTTTCTTTTTTATGGCAGTGAAGCAACGGCAAGTTTGAAAATAATCTTTGTATGCCTGTAACTTCTTCCGTTGTAAAATAAAGGATCATTATCGTTATCGTTATCGTTCTCTCTCTCTCTCTCTCTCTGCTTGAAGTGTCCAAACGTGCAAAAGGATAAGTTTATCTTCAATAGTAATGTTCGGCAATGTGCTTTGCATCACCTGCGTGGAAGGAATTCTTTTCAAGCTTGTAAAGATTCTAATCATCGGAAATGATTTTTCTTCCTAAGCCTCACACCAAGTACAAGATAAAAGTGACTGAAAACTTACATTTAAAAACAACAACAACAACAAAACCTATTCTCACAAGGATAAGTGTTTTTTCGTGTCAGTATTTTTCAGAAACGCAATATTAGCATAATTTGCCGCCTACTGTTATCAGAACTATTGTGTGTGTGTTGGCATCTCAGCGACATATACAAATAAATAAACAATCCAGAGTGTAAGAGGGACACATAATAAAATTTACTTTTTCACCGAGGACGATTGGTAGTTATGACAACCATCACACTATGGGACCTGGTGCCATGGAAACGAGGGGATATCACTCCCAGGAATCGGGGAAAAAATCATAAACGCTAGCCTCCCCTGAGATTCGCATCGAAGTTTGAGTCCACTGGGCAACGGCAGACGCGCCCCCGGCTCAGCTGAACAGTCGGATGATCACGCATACCGCAGGGGGGCGCTAGTAGTGGTTTTGAAGTGGTCGCTGTCGCATAGTTTCGGCGACAGAGCAAATCGCATACCATGCCGCTGGAGAGACGAGTAGAGACGCATGTCGCCTTGTCATCATACCAAAAGGTTCGAAACACTCAAAGGACGACAGCCAATTAAGACTTCAGATTTTAATTCCGGAATTTTTGCATAAAGAGCTTTCATCTGAGGACAAATAAACAAATTTTAAAAAAGTGCAAGAAGATCAGAGAAGCTGCAACAGATTTAGATCATGGTAAGCGACCTACTTTGTAGCCTGTTTCAGCGACTTAATTATTACGCGACTTACGTTACAATATACACAAGATACTTTATTTCAGTCCCAGATATGGGAAATTACAATGCTGTTGACAATTACGTTCTAACCAGTTGTAGCCGCAGTTTTGTGGGGACATAGTACACGACGTACCGTTTAAGTGACATGGTGCATACACGCGACGTACTCTGCCACCAGTTTTAGTGACACGATGCGAGAAGTGCAGGGTTACCAGTTTTCGCGACATGGTTCCTTAAAGTGTCTTCAGTTTTCGCGACATGGTACGCGACCATGCACACACACACACACACACACACACACACACACACACACACACACACACACACACACACATCACCACTGCAAATATACAGACAATATACCCGCAGAACAAAAGAATTGGAGTATCACAGGCCAAAGCCCTGACAGAAAAGCTAAGCCTTTATGCTGCATTTGAACTGAGACAGTGCGGGTAGATTGCATAGTTCGGTTGGCATAGAGTTCCAGACAAGCGGGGCTAAGAAACCGAAGGAAATACTGGTCTTTTGACAAAGGTCTTTGTCCTGTCCTCTGTGATTCAGAATGCCTTCTGTTTCCATCGAACCGTTCTTATGCCGAATGAGAGAAAACAATCCCCCTCCAATGCCAATACGATCGCCTAGATGTGAGTTAATGTAAACAGCAAAACCGATTTTTCTGGTCCCTGTCGGTTCCCCCGATCCTCTTTGCTTATCGAGTGATGAGCCAGCCCGCTGTCGGGTCCAGATAACATTAACACAGGGCACCAGAGACAATGACCGATGGCCGGGCAAAAGAAAAGGACGCCCATTTTCACAATGCCATTATCACGCTGGACCGGGGTGGGGTGGATGTCTGTCTGAACTGTTCACACAGAAACATGAATCCGGCTGGTTAAATATACCATTGAACAGTGATTGAGAAAAAAGAAAATCAGAAGAAGAGAGGATACTATTTTACAGCTGAATAAAATTGGGAGCGCTACCGTCATCTAGCAAAAAGGACGTCAGCGCCATGCATACGAAAGGCACTTACTGACTTAGGCAATTTCTAAGATGACAGTAGAGTGCTGTAGGCAATTTGTGGACGTGCAGCCAGACAATGGTAAGATTGTCGGACAACGAAGGGTGCAATCATCTCTGGGGGTTGTTGAAACTGTCCGAAGCTTGACGGCAACCTTTTACACAAGATAATGTGGTGACAAACGACACACACTTGACATATAGCGGGTGTGTGTTTGGGGGTTTAACGTCCTTTTTCACCACATACGGGTGATATCAAAGACGTGGCAACGATGAAAACGCCAGCACAAATATTTGGCCCCAACCGGGATACGAACTCACGACCCACGGAAGTCCAACGCTCTACCATTCGGCCACCCGGGCTCCCCTTTGACATATAGCGCCAAAAGGCGCAAGGACACAAACAGAGCGTGGGGGTGAAGTTTGGTGTTTGCTTGAAGTACCTTGTTTTGCGAGTGTGCTAGTTTGTAGTGATTTTCGTGATTTTTGTATGGTGGTAGGGCAAGGTGCATGCCAGGCGGTAGCAAGAGGAGGCAAGCTGCAAGTAAAACTTGGACTTCTTGCGCAGAAGTGTTAGTTAGTTAGTTAGTTAGTTAGTTAGTGATTAAAACCGCGCAAGCACACAAAGACTATTTCGCGGCTATTTGCGCAGAAGAGAGGCAAAGGTGACGTGAGTGGGTTTGGGTGAAGTGGCTTTCTGGCCTAAACAGAAAGTAGACTAGCATTACCTCCAATGAGGCCCGCGCGGAAAGGAGACTGTCACATTTTTTTTAACTCCTGTCAGCTGGTACGTTCGCTTGAATGGTCTGTGCATGGTGATTTTTGTTTCTAGACTGAAGTATTTTTAGAGGGTGACTATGCTGCCTGAGGCTAATAGGAAATATTTAGGCATTTTGAGGCGTCGTGCATTTGTATTCTTTGGCCTGTAACCGTCCATTACATTACATAGCACATAGACAACGGTTCGGGTGTGAGTGAACAGTGTCGTGCAGCAAATGGCAAGAACAACGAATAATAATCCTTTTTGACATCATTTGACGCCAGATCGTGAGGTAATCTAGCAGACGGACGCATGCACGATCACTTGAGGATGGTTGTATTTGTATACTGCATGCTAATGGATAAAATTGTATTGTCTTTCTTCGGGAAAACGATGACAGGAACACTTGTAATTTTCTGATGCATGCACAGAGGGTGATTTTTTTTTTTTTTATAATGATTCTTTTTAAGACCACTTTTCCTTTTAGCTCACTGTATGCGAGCTACGACTATACTCGTCACAGTCTGTTCACATTTTACCTCCCTTTCCAATACGTCTGCTGTCAGGTTACTTGGCAATCTGCTGAAGGTGATGTCCAAGTAAAGTACAAAATCTATAAGCAACACTTCCCCCCTAAGTATGAAATCATTTGACCCACATGGTACAATGTCACCACGGGATCCAGGCAGCTGGTTCGAGACGTATGATGGTAGCGTCAGTGTGGAAAGGGTTAATGTTTTCAATTTCCGTGCAAAATTTTGCGAGAGCTTTATAACTGATTTATTTCTGCTCTGCAAAACCCAGTGTAGGAACCGACCACAAAAAAAAACCAAAAAAACAAAAAAATGCAGCGGACACGATCGATAACTGCGGCAGTTTTTACATAGTGAGTGGCTGTTCTTGTCAGAACAATACAGCTGCGGGCCACGTACTCCCTAATGTCCTTTATTGGGGCGATCAAATAATGCCAGTACATCATTAGCTTGCTTAATAACTAAATGCCAGAGGGCGCTCGTTCTTGCTTTCGTGTGCACCGCGGTGCAGGGAGTTTGTGCACGTATGAACGTATGCAGCAAGCCTGAGACTGCATACATAAGATGTTATGCAAAAAACGCACGCAATCATGATTCATGAAAGTGATGTCGATGGGAAATTTCAATTTTTTTATTTGACTTTTGAGTATATACACACATATAACACGGTTCTCGTTAGTACGTGTTGCTATACTCACAAGTAAGAATAACAGTTCAAGGCTCTTTGAGTTCAGACCACGTGATACTAAGGGTGAAAAACTACATAATACCATTAACCTGCCGGCCCGAAGTCTTAAGTCGTCGACGCCAGAATATTGTAAGTGAGAGACACAGACTAACATGTTTGAAACAAAGGGCAAATTTTACGATCCGGCCTTGGAAACTCATAGAAATGGTCGGACGTGGGGGATACGCCTGCTGTCGTCTACTGAAGCTTTGACAAAAATCGCGGTGAAGGTGTTCAATAGCGTGAAATTCCCAATAATACTCTCCAAGCGCCTGGGTATGGTTACAGTCTTACAGATACAGCAAGTATATTTACCTATACACCATGATAATGTATGAACATAACACACACACACACACACACACACACACACACACACACACACACACACACACACACACACACACACACGTCTACGAACAGTACAGCAAACTACTACTTGACGGATTCCTGCAGGATACAAGGTGAACAAAATTACTAATAATAAACTTTTCAAAGAGCCTAGTGGTTCATTTTGCGAATCTGACCGCACTCACCGGTTTCGTTGTTGGAAAATCCAGAATGGCAATGATGGACGGACGAGGCCACCCGGGGTACTTTGAGGCCATAGCAAGGGAGGTGTCCACAGCGGGCCACCCAACAAACACAACTGGTGACTGTCCCGACTACAGAATGGCAATACAGCCAGGCGCCGGTCTCACCATTCTGCTGACAAACTGACCACGCACAGTGAGAGAGTGAGAGGGCTTCGCGAGAGGTCTGAAATCCGCCCCCAAATCGATCTGGAAATGCAACTTCCCTCTCTCTCTCTCTCTCTTTATCCCTCTCTTCCCTCTGTCTTCCCCCCTTCTTCTGCTCCCTCTTCTCTCTCTCTCTCTCTCTCTCTCTCTTTCTCTTCTCAGGCTCACTGTACGCACCAGCTGGTTGAGCCGACGCCCGTTCTACGGAAACCCTCTAACAACCAGACGGAGGAGAACTTAGACCGTAAGCTCTGACAGGAAGGGGGTCAGGTGACCCAAGCAGCCGGATGGAATGGAGACCAGAAGGTCGTGAGATCGATTCCTAACAGGGCAAGCTTATTCTAGTCCCGTTTTGTTGTTGTTGTTGTTTTGTTTGGGGAGGGGGGGGGGGGGTGCTTCCTTCCCTCTCCTTGGCCCCTTCATCTCTGGGGGAGCCGGGCCAGTCGAGCCTTAAAGCGTTGGACTTTCAATGCTCGGGTCGTGGGTTCAAATCCCGGATAAGGCCAAAAGTTTTCTCAGTGTCTTACTGGTGAATCATTATGTCCCATTTTTGCATGTGAGTACACACACAAACAACAACAACAACAACAACAACAAAAACCCAACTCGAGCCAAATTCCTGTCCGTTAGAAAAGGCGAGAGTATTACCTTAGTCAGTATCTGCAGCAGACCAAACCCCTTAGGGGAGCCTGGATAGCCGAATGGTAGTGCGTTGGACACTCGATGCTCGGGTCGTGAGTTCGAATCCCGGCTGGGGCCATATATTTGTGCAGGCCTTTTCCTCGTTGCCCCGTCTTTGATATCACCCTTATGTGATGGAAATGGACGTTAAACTCCCAAACATCCCACTCACCCCAAACCCCTTATCGGTGTCCACTTGGCTGTAAACCCATGAGAACACAGCTGGGTCAGATGGCTAACTTGCTCACGAAACTTCATTTTGAAGAGACCTAACCTCGTTTTCCGACTGGGGCAGCAGGAAGTCGGTGAACAGTTAGCTGAAAGTTGGTCACTCAGGCTCTGGGACTCAAACACGCAACATCTTCAGATGGTTTCCCAGTTCAAGAACGCTCGCACAGACACACAAGAGGCCTCTGACGAACCTTGTGTCTTACTTGTGATGCAACACGTCAACTCCCAATTAGCAGTGGGTGGGATAACCGGCCTTCCCCCTACCACCCACTCCCGTACATCCAGTTTACCACACACATTCAGTCATAATTACTTCGTCTTCTCCAGGGACGTTCCCATCCAACCAGATGGCCACCAGTCTTTAACCTCGTTTCTAATTTGGGTTACGGGCAGCCCACGTCCAGTTAGCAGTAATTTGCTTGCCCTGTCTTCCCAAGACACGCATATTTATAGATCTGGCTGTGCAACTGAGAGATTGTAACCTCAATGTTTCATGAAATCGAATTCTTGAATTCCTTTCCTGCTTTTACACGAGACTGATCCGATTTTCTGCGACGACACATCATTTTTGTGTGTGCTGCCCCAACTCTTTGCCAGCTCCAGAGGTGTTCCTCCCAGGTCATGGGTGGAATCCACGGAAGGCTCGGAAGCTGGGGCAATTTTTTTTTTAAAGATGCGTGATGATGGAGATGAGGCTGATGGTAAGATGATGCTATGGAGGTCCGTGTGGTTTGGGACTGCGGGACAGGGCCTCATTCCACGCTTCCTGTCTAAATACACTGGCGTTAACCAAGCCCAGGAACTACAGCACCTGCGGTGCCGGCCGTCAGATGTGTCATACGAAGGGAAGCACCCCCCAAATTGCACCCATGCAGTGGGTAAATCTCGGCTGTGTTGCAACAGCCTCCCCATTGGGCCCATAGCTCACCCGCTCTGGGTACAGCCTACCTGGGTAGGAAAAACCCCGCTTGCCTCGGCTCGAACTCGAACCCGGATCTCCCACTACACTACGGGGGCCGGTGACACATCATTCTTACTGTGTTACATCACCTTCTGGTCTGCGTTCCTGTTGATCGGGGCAAAATTCAACGTCGGGTTGAACAAGGACTGGCAATTATGCAAACTATCGTGGGTGCTGTGAGATACTTCCTGGGCTGACCTTAGAACAAATCCACAACAATAGTGTACCACACGTGCAGCTGTCAGTTAGAGTCTGACTCCCGTTGTGTTGTCTCAGCTATCCGGACACGTGTTTTTCACGCATATGATTATTGTGTTGTTGTTTTTTCACAGACTCTTTCTGTGACTTGGAATCCTTGTCGCATCATTTCATCTGTTTGACTATGTATGGCATATTTCCCCATGGCTTTGTAATGCCCCCTTCCCCCCTTCCCCCCTTCCCTTTTGCAAAGGGCAGTAATGCCTACGCAGTAAATGATCTGACTGAGTCTGTGTTAGAACAAGCAAACTTCAACGAGCTATCACAAGCTACGCAGACAAGACCAGGTCATCCTGTTCAGGCTGAGGACGGCACAACAGACTAAACACCCATATCATATATACAGTGAAGCATGAACTGGGTGATGTCAAGGGCGGGACAACGACGGGGAGGGGCACACACACACACACACACACACACACACACACACACACACACACACACACACACACACATTTCTGGCTCTCAGCCTGGAACTCACGACCCGAGCATTGAAAATCCAAAACACAACCACTAGCAGACTGATTCCACCTATTCCGACGGATTGAGAATTTCCGTAGGGATACATGTTAGGTGAGATGAGTCTCGCATATTAGCAGCGATCTGCCAACTGCCCCACCGAATTTCATTTAGCGAGTACACCGAGTTGTGAGGTTGTGAAGGGTGGGGGTCGGGAGAGGGTGGACGGGACAGTAGAGGAGGGGGAGGGGTGGGGTGGGGGTGGGCCATGTATCAGGGTGATGTATGTGTGAGAAAGGTCTGTTGAGAATTATCTGGGGAAAAAGCCCCTTTCGACCCCTGGTACTCCAGCTAATATCACTAACATTACATCTACAAGCTCGCGGAAGACAGATCGTCCAAAACGCAGTTACATTAATTCTGACTGACTGGCAAACTTCTCTCGTACATGACCTCAGTATGAGAGGAAATGCAACGATCAAGTTTTCTGTGTCTGTGTGTGTGTTAATAATTAATATACCCCCCCCCCCCTCTTCCTCCCGGCTCAGGCCACTTACGTCCATTTGCATTATTGCCTCCGAGGGCTGCAATTGGCGGCGGTGAATTTAGCGGCGTGGGGCGGGGGAGGGAGGGACTGTGGGGCTGGGGGGGGGGAGCGGGAACATGCTTCGGATTGGAATCCATCACAGAACGACGGGTGGGCAGAGTGTACAGCAAAATAGTCCGGCATGCAATATCGATAAGAATCACTAAGAATCACTGAGGGTGAGCGGTGGTCTAATACGTAGCGTGTCGGATTTAGCCGCTGCGCTACTGAACGGTCGTCACCAATGTCATGGCGTTAAAGCGTGGGTTCGAGCCCAGGTCGAGCTTGTGATATGTGATACCAGTTTTTTTTCTGCCGGACTGCCGGGCTGCTCATCGGGGATTTCTCTCCTAGTTATCCGGCTTTCCTCCCCCAGCAAAATTGTTTTTAAAAAAATATTGGGATAGGTATTGGGTGGCGCTGCACCGCGGCGACGCGCTTCCTCCGGGGGAAGCAGCCCGAATTTCCCGAAAGGGACAATAAAGTTTTTAAAAAAAATTCATAGGACGAGGCATGCCCATTCTCCGTTTCCAGGCGCATTTACGCTACTGCCGGTGAGCAAATAACATCACAGCGCTAGTAATCTGCACAGCAACAGTCATGGTTCCTGAGAATGGGAAGATATACTCCAGAAAGACAGATGAAACGGTATCCGACTTTGGGTTCTGAGCTGCCTGGTTCGAATCCCTAGTGGGCAGGAATTTGCTGGGATTTGTCCTTTCCAAATCAAGTCAAAATCACGTGCGGACTCGTTCGCGGTGCCTGTCTCGCCCTCCGCCGCTATCGCACGATATCACGTGTACACGTCAAAGATCCCATTTCAAACGGTATGGTATGGTATGGTATGGTATGGTATGGTATGGTAGGATCTGGTCTGGTCGGGTCGGGTCGGGTCGGGTATGGTATGGTATGGTATGGTATGGTATGGTATGGTATGGTAGACTTCTCCCCGGCGCACAAATCCATCTCTTCTGAAATGCTCATGGCGCCGCAGCAGGCCACAACCTACCCTTCTTCAAGAGACGACGTGGGATGATTTTTAGCGTGCACACTTGATATTTGTGCGTGCGTGTGCACACGAGGGCCGGACAGGCACCGGAAACAAGTCTGCTCGTGATTTTGACTCGATTTGGAAAGGAAAAGTCCATCCAAATTGCTGCAAACCAGGGTTTTGAACCGGGCGGCTCATGATCCAGAGTCGGAAACCTTAACCACTAGACCAGATCGGGACCACGAAATGGAAAACAGTCATACTCCATGCATGCACTGCAGGGGAAAGAAAGAAAAGTGGCGCTGCAATACGGCGACGCGCTGACTCCCGGGTGGGTGGAGGTGAGGGTGCAACCAAAATTTCCAGCAAAAGAGTGCTAAATGAATAAATAAATAATGGTATGCTGTACACTTCAGGTATCTGAGGAAAAAGAAACGGCTATCGCGTAGCCAGGGCTACGGAAGTAGACGACATCTGTACATGCCCCCGACAAAAACGTTTCTCACCATGCAGAGTTAAAGTGCAGCCTATAGGTCACAGAGCACAATGTGGTAACACGATACTCAGCAAGGGACACACACACTAATGTGGTTATTGTGTGCCCTACATGGAAACACTTTCAAAAGGCTCTTTCAATGCATGTGTTTGGGGTTTTTTTTTCCTGAATAATTTGGAGACTGGTGCCTTTGTCTGTGGTGCATATCTCGAACTACCTGCCGATAATATTATGACTGTATATGTACAAAGGTTATTTTTGCCAGGACTCAAACCCGCGACTTTTCGGTCCAGTATTCATTAAGCCGAGTTGATACTATCGCCCCCACCAAACCCCGCCCAACCCCTGCCGGCGCCCTCCTCCTCCCCTGCCCCTTACCCCCCCCCCTCCCCCCGTTCACTCTCCTTACCACGGCCACCAACCATCGATCGAGAAAATCTACCACAAAATGCAATGTGGATCATGCTGAGGTTTACTGCGGGTTACAAATGCAAGAAATGCAAAAACCGAAAAAACAAACAAACAAACAAACAAACAAACAAACAAACCCCCTACAACCACAAAATACTAAAATGGGTAGATGGGCGGAGCTGCATGGTACTACAACCAGCTTCCCGAAAGGGATGATAAAGTAAAAGCTAAAAAAAAAAAAAAAACCCAAAAAACCCAAACAACAAAACAACAACAACAACAACAACAACAGCCAATTCAAAATAGGCCTCTCAGCAGAGAGTCATTCATATACAGGCTAACAGCAGCTGACGGATACAGATCCCACTGAATAATTACATGGTTATCGTCAAAAAAAGCAAGACAGTCGACAAAGTGCCGATCGTGATCTTTTTCCAGACCACACTCACACCATCCTGAGCCACACGGACAAAAAAAAAAAAAAAAAAAAAACGCTAGGGGCGGAGTGACAGCCAGGCAGAGTTCATTGACATCAAGACAGACTACACTAAGTACCAGACGCAGTCACGCAGCAGATGATCTTGCTAGGTCCAGGACCGTAAGATGGGGGATAAACAGAGCAGAAGGACCACTTCTCACAACAGGCATTTTGCCAATTTGCTCTTACCACGGATGAACTAGGACTGGCGGAAAAATGCAAATGCAACGGTCTTGATAGCACGCAGCCCTCGTCTATTGCTCGATCAACTGAGTAGATATTTTACCCTCGGGTCCAAGTACTTATCAAATCCACGGCGCTAGGGTCTTTTTTCTTTTTGACGGTAGAGAGTGGCAGCTGCATTCGACATGTCTGCCGCTATTTGCAACAAAGGACTAAAGCCCTTTCAAAACCAACGACGCTTAAACCCTTTTATCAAATTTAAGGTAGAGATTGGCAGCTGAGCTTGACATCTTTACCATTATCTGAGAAAGGGCATAAGCGCCTATAAAATCCAAGGCGCTCAGGTCAATTTTACCAAATGACGGTAGAGATTGGCAGTTAAGCTCGACGTCGGAACATGTATAGGGTGGGTGGGTGTTTGGGGGTTTAACGTCCTTTTCCACCACATAGGGTGATATCAAAGACGGGGCAACGATGAAAAAGCCAGCACAAATATTTGGCCCCAGCCGGGATCGAACTCACGACCCGAGCATTAGAAGTCCAACGCTCTACCATTCGACCACCCCGGCTCCCCGGAACATGTATTGAGATTCTTCAAAAACTGTGAGATGTTTCTAAATGACTGCCATTTCAATTCTGGCAGCTGCCTCTCCTGAAAAACAGAAAACACATTAAGCCGTCCTGTGATTGCTCGATCAACTTCTCCTCTGGAAAGGTCTACCGCCGTTTGGAACAGGGCTCTAAGTGCGTTTACAAATCCATGTCGCTCCACCCTTTCTGCCAAACGACGTTAGAGAGTGTCTAGAGGGTGTATAGAGACTGTTAAAGAACGGTAAAATGTTCCTAAGTGTGCAAGCTGTCTCTGCCACACAAAAAAGTAGTCCGCTGATCGCGCCGGATCACATACGTGTGTTGCGATCCATTCAGAGAGATACGCCTAATTTATTCATTGTCCGAGAAAAAAAGAAAAAAAAGAAAAGAAGCTTCTTCTCTGCGGAGATCTTGAAGGAGTCCAACTTGTTTTTTAAAATCTAGTCTCTCATGCAGTATGGACTTTCTTTGACCTACCAAGATTCGCGATTTTTGATGAACATGTCTATCTTATTTAGACCAGACAGATTTTTACATATATTTTACATCTTGTATTACGGAATAGCTTTTTACCCTTTTAACGCCCTGGCAGAGGCAAACTTTTGCTTAGCCGCGAATCAGTCTTTGTTGCTTGCGCGGCGTTAAGCCCTACATAACTAACTATTCTTCTCGGCGATCAATGGTCTAGTGTTTTGATCTTAGCAGGCTACAGGCAGGCCCTATCGGTCTTGAGGGAATAAATTTTCATGCGACCTCGGGGCGGTGACACTGCGGAGGTGGTCAATATGATGACACGCCTCGTGGTCTGCGCGGCCTCATGCCGCCACTCTGGAGATTGTCAAGGTGACAATGGCTGGCCCGCAATGATTCCCGCGGCCAATGAAAAAGTTTCTGCACGTGCACAGTCAGCAAAAAATTCCAGTGCACTTTAGAAATACACAAGAGTTTTGATGTCGTTCTCGTTTCGTGACATATGTCTCCATTTCGGTTGCACTGTGGCATTCACTTGTTTCGTGTTTTGTTTTAGAGAATAATAATAATAATAATAATAAATATTCATAAAGTGTCTATATTCATCGAGCCCTAAGCGCTTACAAAGTTAAGAACATCAAATAAAGTCAAATAAAATCAAATATAAATAAAATGGCATGAAATTAATGCCAGAGAGAACAATAAAAGACACAGCAAATATGGCGCGCGCGAGCGCACACACACACACACACACATACACACACACTGACACACACACACACACACACACACACACACACACACACACACACACACACACACAGTTCTGTAAATCCCTCCGACATTAGTGCTGCAAGTGTGTTTTGATTGCAGTTTTGAAGGTGGGGACCGAATCCATATGCCTTATGTTTTCTTGGGAGAGAGTTCAAAGGGTGGGTCCTTGGTGCGAATAGACTAATACTGTTCTGGTCAACGGTATTTCCTTTGTTAGTAGAGCACAATAAATTAAGACGTTTTCCTCAACAAAGCTTGAACGATGCCATACAAAACGCTTTTGGGCTTCTAAAGTTCAAAAACGCACAACGATTTTAGCGGAGTTCTGAATACGGTTCTTGCATAGCATTTAGATAAGAAGGAGGAAAAACTCCTTGAGGAAAATGAGATTTGCACTTCGCTGGTTCCAATTTCCTCAAAATGAGTTTGCAAATTGCGTCGTTAATTAAAGGAAAAAAATAGGAAAAGATAGCCAAAAATGGGAATGGGATCGAAGAAAACGAGGAGAAAGAGCATGGAGACTGTTTTCCAGCCTGCAATCGGGTTCGGAAGAAACGCAGAGGGGAGAGGGGACTTTTTTTTTTGTAGTGTAGAAAGATTGTACGTACACAGGTCTGTGCACCTAATCGTCTACCCTTGAAAAATACTCTCTCTCTCTCTCTCCCCCCCCACCCCCCCCCCGCCACCCACCCACCCCTTTCTCTCTTTCTCGGGGGGAAGGGGGTGAGGGTGGGGTGGGGTGGGGGGTATGAAGACGAAAAAAAGATCTCGTAAGATCTCGATATTGAAAAGATTGTAAATGTAACCTGTTCTGCAGATCATACGTTCAGCTGTCACTTTTATTACATTAACCCCACGCAGATACGGTCATTCTGCAAACTAGGCAAATGATACGACAAATACAGATGGTATTGTCGCTGTCATTGTATTTTTTGTTCTGACAGCGAATCTGCTATTCAGAAATCAAGACCCAGGTAATGCTGAACTTTAGTTGTTCCAGTATTCTTACTCTTCCCACAATCCTTCTCCTCGCCTAATCCTAAATCTAAGTCAGATTAGATTGAAAACAGATGAAACTGTCACCAGCCCCCGTAGTGTTGTGGTTAGCGTTTCGGACCACGGACAGGGAGACCCGGGTTCGAATCCCAGCCGAGGCAAGCGGGATTTTTCCTACCTAGGTAGGCTCCTGCCCAGAGCGGGTGTGCTATGAGCCCAATGGGGAGGCAGTTGCCACACAGCCGAGACTTTCCCACTTCACGGGTGCGACGTTGGTGGTGCTTCCCTTGTAATGTGGATGATTACACGGCCGGCACCGCAGGTGCCGTAGTTCTCGCGCCTGGTTAATCTAACAACTGATCGAACAGTTTCCATGAGGTAATCCCTTTCACTCAACGATCTTCCAATATAGAGATGAGCTCCGTGGAGGTCGAATATTATAAGAACTGGATTGGAGGACAATTCTCAAGAAAAGAAGAACAACCACTGACAACCAGAAAGTTGTAGAAAGTTGTCGTCGTATGACTTTAGGTGTCAGCATCGCTAACAAGACATCTAACAGTCCCCTACCAGACTCGCGACAGCCTGTCCACGAGCCACAACGCCGGAACGGACGGAGGTGCAATCACATTACATCTTGTGCAAAATCCGGCTGCCGCCAACCCCTGGCCCTCAAGTGGATTGCGGGGAACGATCGGCCTCACCCATAATCTAATAGCTCGCTGGTCGACAGAACCACCTGATCCCCTTCTTACTACATCCCGTCTCGAGTGTGTTGTCTGCCAGAATTGCACCTCCTCTCTCCTCTGTCCTGTCTGGGATGTTTCTTTTTTGCGAGGTAATTTTGCCGCCCGTGTCATGCCCATGCATTTTGCAGGGGAGCTGGGAGCGGCGGGACAGCCGATCTATAGCTTTGGAAAATGTTCAGCCCACAAAATTGAAAACTAAATGTAATTCTAAAATTTCCGAAACTTAAATTGCTGAGCTGGCCCTTCGCAACACGTGATTGTTGTGTGTTCATGTTCAGTGTGTGAGAGAATGCACGTGATTCACGTTATCGTGCGTGTTGGGTTTAGCTCGCGGCGCTTTGAGCCAAATATTTGGGATAAAGCGCCTATGGGATTATTATTATTATTATTAATATTATTATTCCAGGCAGTTTTTAAAGTTAAGCTTAAGTACTTAGTAATATTCTTACCATAACTTCTTATCATTATTTTTTTCAGACTGTTTAGTTTAGGAAAATTTATTTATTCCACACTGTTTTGTTTGTGAAAAACTAACAAAAACCAAAATTTATGTCCCAGAGAACGGCAAAAGGGCTTGACTGACTGTCTGACGAATTGACTGACTGACTCACTGCTCACTGCTCACTGATTGATTCCCATCCACGCGCCGAAAGGTAGAGTGTTGGACTTTCAATGTTCGGGTCATGAGTTCGAATCCCGACTGGGGTCTTTTTTTTTTTTTTTTTCCTTTTTATGTTGTTTCCATAGTAATGGAAACAACATCATTTCTCGTTGCTCCGTCTTTGATATCACCCACACGTGGTGGAAAAGAACGTTAAACTCCCAAACACCCACCCACCCACGCGCGGCAGTGTATGGGCGGCAGAAACCAGCTGCAAAAAGAAATATCGCCTGATTCCCGGACCATCAGGTCTGAAGAGTGTAGCACTTGGGAGCGCGAAGAGGGAGCCGTAAAAGCGTTCTCCTTTCAGACTTACGAGCCGGTAGATGTTGGACTAGGTAGGAAGCAGTCCCCAAATGGGCAGTTAAAACACGCGTAAACTTAAGCGGTTTAATTTCGCACTTTGACTTTTTTGTGACTCCGCCCACCTTCTTGTGCAAAACACAAGGGGTCTGCGTTGCACTTTACAGAAGCATGGGTGACATCATCGCCGACTAGGCAAGCATTATAGATAGCCTGCGCCTAGGAAGATCGGAGGAGGTATGGAGGCTGATCCACGTTTCCGTGAGCTTAAGGCCTTGTCAAACGTAGAGTGCCTGCGAGGCACCCGTTTGTGTACTGCGCGGGGGTTGCGGTCATACGTTACACTTTGGCTACCAGCTGCACCGCCGTCTCGGCGCTCCAATACACAAAGCATGGTCAGCGGCGACTTGCTGGCGTGGCAATGGGGAAGACAAAAAAAGGTGGGTGTTTGAGAATTTAACGTCCTTTTCCACCAGATAAGGGTGATATCAAAGACGGGGCAACGATGAAAAAGCCAGCACAAAATATTTGGCCCCAGCCGGGATACGAACTCACGACCCGAGCATTAAAAGTCCAACGCTCTACCATTCGGCCACCCCAGCTCCGCAATGCGGGTTGAAACACAAGAATGTGTCAAGGAGAAGACGGATATGCCAAGCAATGCCAAAACAAGTATAGCTGATCCGAGTTATATAAAGTGGCTCCTCTATGATACAGCGAACTTCTGCACACTGCATTGCGCAATGCCAGCAGAGAGAGAGAGAGAGAGATGATACTACACTGGCGACGGTCCAATCGCTTGCTCCATCGCACGCCCTGCTCTCCATACACAGCAGATAGTGTTGCATGCACAAAAGCGATCTTGTGCCATTGTGCCTCCCTAGCTATCAATCACTTGACACCTAGCCTGATGTACCGGGGCCACATGCCTTTCCGTATCTCTTATTATTTAGATTCACGAGGCTGTCTGGCAAATCCCACCAGTGTATAAATGGACGAAATATGGAATTATCCTCACCTCCCCCCCCCCAACCCCCACCCCTCCGAGCCCGCCATGAACTTGTGCTGCACTCTAGTCGCATTTACACCTCGCTAAGTTCACGTAATGGTTGACAGGAACTGCCTAAAACGAGATTTTGTTTAACGCATTAAATGTTTTCGTGCCACACAAGAGGAATCGCCGTTCTTTCTGTCATTCTGGGGAGCCGGGGTGGCCGAATGGTAGAGCGTTGGACTTCTGATGCTCGGGTCGTGAGTTCGTATCCCGGCTGGGGCAAAATATTTGTGCTGGCTTTTTCATCGTTGCCCTGTCTTTGATGTCACCCGTATGTGGTGGAAAACGACGTTAAACCCCCAAATTAAATTAATATAATTAGTTGAGTCTGTGATTAATATTGATTGTTCTTAATTATTTATTTGTTGATTTACACTGAGCCTGTCGTATAGCTTAACTGCCCGTTTCAGGATGAATAAAGTGCATTTGAATTGAAGTGAACTGAATTGAAATTCGTACAGATTCAACTTTTTGCCTGTAGGATGGGTGTTTGGGGGTTTAACGTCCTTTTCCACCACATACGGATGATATCAAAGACGGGGCAACGATGAAAAAAGCCTGCACAAATATTTGGCCCTAGCTGGGATTAAATCTCACGTTCTGCCGGTAGAGGAATATTCTCTGGATGCTGATATCTGTGTGTCTCAAACTCCTCACCACTTTTAATCTTCCTAGGCGCAGGCCATCCGTAATGCCTGCCCGGCCGGCGAGGGTGTCTACTCTATTATACCTCAGTGCAGTGTTTTCAAACTCGTCTCGTGAATCTCTAACGTCTCGCTTCCTGTACAATGTGGGTACTCGCACGGAGGGCAGGGGAGGGAATGGTGCACGAGTAGAGGGGCATGCAACTCTTTACCCTTCTCTTTTCGATGAAATGAAATAGTCGGTGCGGAATTTTGGGCTGAGAGTGCCGCTCGCTGGAGCCTGCAACGCCTCAGGGCACGGGGAAATCAAATTGGATTGTTTCCGAGGGAAATCGCTGATTGAAATTTCACCAGAAGTACACACAATCTCGTGGGGAGGTGTAATAGAATTTGTCTGGAATGAATATTATTTTGAGTCTCATATTTGAGAAAACACGCACGCACGTGCGCGCGCGCGCGTGCACACACACACACACACACACACACACACACACACACACACACACACACACACACACACACACACACACACACACACACAATCTGTTTTTTTTTCTGTAGTGTAGCAAGGACAAGATTGTAGACAGCTCTGCGCACCTAATCTTTCATCCTCGAAAATTAGTATCACCCTTATGTGATGGAAAAGGACGTTAAACTCCCAAATACCCACCCAGCCGCCCTCGAAAATTAGACTCATTGCCATACTCTCTCTCTCTCTCTCTCTCTCTCTCTCTCTCTGGGGTTGGATGAAGACAAAGATAAGATCTCGACATTGTCCTGGAAGACTCTTACAAACTGACTGACTGAAACAGCACAGAAAATAAAAGCCGGATCTTTCGCGTTGAACAGCCTTTTAGTCCGTACAGTATTTCGGTCATGTGAATATATTAGATCGCGCTTATCCGACAGTACGCAAACAATACCACTGGGTAGTGGGACGGATATGTCAAGAAGACGTCACGGATCACGTCACGGATTACGTCAACTCAGACGTACAGCTTACTTTCACTTTCAGACGACGTCACACGCACACGAGTCCCATCACCGCGTGAGCCGGCGCCGGCGCCGCCCAAGCAATCGCAAACTGTGTCGACTTTTCATCCCCTCTCAACTGTATCAACAACTCAGGATTTTCTTCCTCGTCAGCCGGGTGGCAAAAGACGGATTCCTGATTGCGTCTCGCCCCCCTGGCTAAAATAGGGGGCTTAGGACTTCATTGAAAATTCCACCAGACCCATGCCAACTGAAGTGCGCGGTTCAGCCATGTGTGTAAACTGAGCTCAGGAAAAAGACGGGTCGTGTGAGGTATCGAACAAGCTGCCACGTTGCAAGCTCCTTTTTTTTTTTTTAAGGGTGTCAATTAAGATGGTGGAGGAGTTTTCCCGGTGCTACTTTGGTTTAAACTGGTTTATTTTGTTGCACTGGTGAAAGTACAGAAAAACAGTTTGAGCATAAACAAGACGTACTTATGACATGCTCAATAAAAATTCAATTTAAGAAACCTTTGCAACGGCGGTTCACGAATTATGACAGAGAGAGAGAGAGAGGGGGGGGGGGAGGTCTCAGTTTGTCAGTGGGCATTTTCATATCAACGGCGGTCAGCTGCTACAGTCGATGATAGTATGTATTAATGTATTTACTACTTTGATTTTAGAATCTTGACAGCGACTGCTCTCACGTAATAATAATAATAATAATAACTGAGTATTGTGTAGGCGCTTTAGCCAGTTTCTTGAATTGAACTGAACCTATCACGCACGCTCACGTGAATCACACGCAGTCTCTCACACACTGAAAATGAACTCGTCACAGTCACGGGGTGCGAAGGGTCGGCTCTGCTATTCAAGTTTCGGAATTTTAGAATTCTGTGATCTGGAACTGACTCCCTTCCCGCTGAGATCAGGCACTCGCAGTCCATTGTCACATTCTGAAATCTGCTCTGAGAACCTTCTTGTTTCAGCACTGAGCCACGATAGACTACCAGAACACTGCCCCAGTCCTTGCTGTATATTTATTTTTACTTTATTCACGTGTGTGACAGTATAGCTGTGTGTTGAGGGTGATTCGTGTTTCATAGTGTTTGGAACTGTTTATTTATCTGTTTGTCGTATTGTAAATCTCTCCCCTCCCCCCCCCCCCCCTTCCTTTTACCGCAAGATAGTCTTTGCTGCTTGGACGGCTCTACAACCCCTGCCTACCTGCAAATGGTCTGTTGCTCCACCCCCCCCCCCCCCCCCGTCACTCCCCCGTCACCCCCCCCCCCCCCCTGTTTGTTAGAGCTTACCAAAGAGTAGGCGCCATAAAATCGTGGTAGCATCAAAAATACTTCTTGCCGTCTTGATACCCCCCCCCCCCCCCCCCCCCCCCCCTGTAGGGTATCGAACAAGCTGCCCACTCGTGCTCCTTCTTGGTGGCAGTTCGAGAGACAGTTAAAACGTCTCAACATGGCTCAAGATCCAAAGTAAGCCAGGAGAATCCTCTGGTCGTTTTTGTAGAGCTGTACCAGCTCTTATTTTTTTTGGTGCGGGGGAAAGAAGTACAAAGGGCTGGCGTTACATTTAGGACGACGGCGGCTGAGACCGTGTACAAACTATCCTGATCGTTTGCTGATCAGTTCAGTCTAGAGAAATTCAGTGTAGTTCTAGAGAAATTCACTCAGTGTAGTTCTAGAGAAAATCACTCAGCGTAGTTCTAGAGAAATTCACTCAGTGTGGTTCTAGAGAAATTCACTCAGTGTAGATCTAGAGAAATTCACTCAGTGTAGTCCTAGAACAATTCACTCAGTGTAGTTCCAGAGCAATTCACTCAGTGTAGTTCTAGAGCAATTCACTCAGTGTAGTTCTAGAGCAATTCACTCAGTGTAGTCCTAGAACAATTCACTCAGTGTAGTTCTAGAGCAATTCACTCAGTGTAGTTCTAGAGCAATTCACTCAGTGTAGTTCTAGAGCAATTCACCCAGTATAGTTCTAGAGAAATTCGCTCAGTGTAGTCCTAGAGCAATTCACTCAGTGTAGTCCTAGAGAAGTTCACTCAGTGTAGTCCTAGAGAAATTCACTCAGTGTAGTCCTAGACAAATTCACTCAGTGTGGTTCTAGAGAAATTCACTCAGTGTAGTCCTAGAAAAATTCACTCAGTGTAGTCCTAGATAAATTCACTCAGTGTACTTCTAGAGACATTCACTCAGTGTACTTCTAGAGAAATTCACTGCCGCCATGACTGATGTTTGAGGCTGCAAGTACTTTTCGTTTTCAGTGAAGTTTCTGATGGGATGATGGTTCTTTAGTAAGTTATTCAGTGGCGCAAGCAACAAAGACTATTTCGCGGCTAGACTGGATGATGGTAAAAAAATCGAAAATTTGTATTCCTTTCTCCTGTTTGGGGCATGGAAGGATATCATTTTATAATGTACTTTATTGTGCCTTGTGGCTCCATCAAAAGTTATCCGCACTTTAGCTTCACAACGTCCTTTGTACAACATTTTTTGTTGTTGTATTGTACATTGTTGATTTGTTTCGATACTTCTAACATGTCTATGGGTACAAAGTTACAAATATTGAAAGAAATACACCAAACGAAGAGGGTGGGGTGGGTTTGGGTAGGATGGGTGGGTGTTTGGGGGGTTTAATGTCCTTTTCCACCACATACGGGTGATATCAAAGACGGGGCAACGATGAAAAAGCCAGCACAAATACGAACTCACGACCAGAGCATTAGAAGTCCAACGCTCTACCATTCGGCCACCCCGGCTCCCCACCAAAAGAAGAAAAAAAAAAAAAAATTTGTAATTTATACAAATAAGAACAAAATCAGACTTAACTACCCCCCCTCCCCCTTCCCCCAACAAACACACACACACACACACACACACACACACACACACACACACACACACACACACAACACACACACACAAATAAATACAAGAGCAAAACAACAACAACAACAACAACAACAACAAAAACCATGTGTCTCGCATCTTTTTTTTTCCCCCCAAAATTTCCTTGCTATGTTGATTTTTTTTCTAAAGAGGTATACAAATACCTACATCAGACAGGGCAAAATGAGGTATGAATGGAAACTGGAAATGAGAGAGTGAAGCCCCTGAAGCTATTCTGGTCTGGCGTTTACTTTCACCACGGTCTGGACCCCGCCGATAACGAAGGCTGGATAAACCATCCACTGTCGTCTAATTTGATCGCATTTTCTCTCTCCCCTCTACTCAAATAAACAGATTTCGGTGGAGCGTCTGGATTGTCTGAAGACGTGGAGAGTATAGAGAGAGCGAGAGCTAATTTTCTTTTCATTGGAGAGAAGAAAAAAAATCGGCCAGCTTATTTATATACATCAGTGAATGGGCTGTTTGTGTTGGGGTGTATGTGTTCTCGATTGAGATCAGCCACTCTTCGATCGGTGGTCTAGTGGTTAAGAGACTTGACACCAGTGCGAGAGGTTGCGGGGTTCGAGTCCCACTCGAGGCAAAGAATTTTCCTTCTCGTATCAGTGTGGCACCGTTCATTCGGGCCGATCGTCGGGGGTTCTCTCCGGGTACTCCGGCTTCCTCCACCTCCGCCTTGGAAATGTTCAGCACACAAAATTTGAAAAAAATAAATGCAATTCTAAATTCCGAAATTTACATGGCTGATATACAATACTCAATTATTATTATTATTATTTTCCATAGCACATTAATTCGTACTAAACACGAGTATCCCACGTTTTTTGTTTGTTTGTTTTTTTAATTCTTTTTCGGTTTTGTCCCTGTATACGAAAATCAGGCAAGATTAACGGTTCCCTGACGACCCTTATTGCAGCAAACACGAGTATAATCAAAGTGCAACACTCCCACCAAACCGGGGCAACTTTAAATCAATGCAGATGAATTAATGATGATTTTGTTTTTAAGGAATTGAGTAAAAGGTTTGCTCGTTTAATTTCTTTCGCGCAACACCTCAAATGAAACAGCATGTACTCGCTGTTTTCAAAGTTATATGAAAATAACTATGTGAAAAATATCGAAAGGATCCATTAACAAATGCTGAAATGTACAACTTGAACGCAGTAGCAATGTACAGCTTTTGCATCGACGCGTCAGTCATTACTCAAAATTCTAGCTAACGAGGTTCAGATAAGAGCAATTTGCTTACAAACAGGTATTATTTCTTATTCCCCCATGACCACACACACACACACACACACACACACACACACACACACACACACACACACACACACACACACACACACACACACACACACCCACACACACACACACCCACACATCCACACACACACACACACACACACACACACACACACACACACACACACACACCCACACACACACACACACACACCCCCACACACACACACACCCCCACACACACACACACACACACACACACACACACATCCACACACACACACACACACACACACACACACACACACACACACACACACACACACACACACACACACACACACACACACACCTTGCAAAGAACCATGGAAAACGACCGCTTTGAAGCCAAATTGGACCTCGCCGAAGCGTAGAACAGAAAAATGGGCTAATGTACAAGTTAAGCTTCTAGCCTGGCGCGTGGCGCCTGGCGCCAATATCCTAATAATTTAGCGTATTATTTATATGATGCGTATCTCGGTTCCTTCCCTATGGATTTCCGCTCCTGTGTTTAAGTTTACTTCATTTGCTGCGAACCGACCGAGAGAACGGAGAAGCCTTAGGTGATGGGCGCCGTTTACCCTAAATAAAGATCTTCCGGCAGGAGTTGTTGTTGCTGTTGCTGTTGGGGGTGATGGTGGTGGACGGTGGTGGTTATTGCTGTGTTGCTGTTGCTGTTGCTGATTTAAATGGCTTTTTTTTTTTGGGGGGGGGGGGGGGAACTGAAATGAGTGTAAATATCGGCAACAAATGATGTCAGTGTGTGTGTGTGTGTGGGGGGGGGGGTGCGTGCGTGCGCGCGCGCGCATGTGTGTCTGTGTGTGCGTGTGTCTGTGTGTGCGTGTGTCTGTGTGTGCGTGTGCGTGTGTGCGTGTGTGTAGCGCTATGAGTTGCTTTCCTGTGAGATTAAGCGCTAAACAAGTACTATTCATTATTATTATTATTTATGTCCTCGCGGGTCTTTGGCAAAAGATTCTGATTCTGGGAGTAGCATAGGATAGCACGTTTCTCTGAAGTTATTTTCAAACTCAAACTTAGGCAGAAATTCTGCAGTTAACGTCGCGTTTGGAATTCCTCTTTTGTGCAAGCTCCATACTTATATGTAAGAGGTTAGGTAACACATGTCGGCTTTACACTGCGGCAGACAATAAGGGTGGGTGGGTGTTTGGCAAGTTTAACGTCCTTTTCCACCACGAAAGGGCAATATCAAAGACAGGGCATCGAGAAAAAGGCCAGTACAAATATATGGCCCCGGCCGGGATACGAACTCGAGACAATAAGGTGACAGGGGAGAAATAGCCGGCAAAGAAAAAAAAAATCAGTGTGGCGACGGATAGGCATTTGGAACCAGACTCAATAAATAAAACATGTGCGTCATTCCAGTCATCAATGCGATGCCGAGTACGTGCATGGCTATCTCAATTCCCGCGTGTCTCATCTGGAACTGGAGCCGGCGAAATCATGCCAACCAGTCTTCACCTACACGCACCTATATCTCATCTGCATGCCTGGCTAAATCCTCCTCAGTTTCAACAGTCTGGCAGAAAGCAGCCAGCAGCTCTTCGATTAGACGAAAGTGGAACTGCACAGGAACGGTAAGTCTTTCAGACCCAAGAGTAAGGTAAACAAAAATAACAATAATCATAAAATAAAAACTTTCAGAAAATATGGGTCAGTCCTTCCCCGGCAAAGCGCGTCGTCGGGTTGCAGCGCCACAATTCTACCCATCCGTAAGCAGAAATCCTGGCTGGAGGAATTCAGGGTGTGTGTGTGTGTGTGTGTGTGTGTGTGTGTGTGTGTGTGTGTGTGTGGAGCATGTTTTGTACTCTGCGCGTTGCAAATTGCCCTTATTCTATACAGGGTCTATGACTGTGATGCCAGAGCGAGTTATGCTCCGTACACTCCGTGGAGTTCACGCCGGAGGTAGACGACCTAACACTAAGACGGGCTAATGTCGACACGACAGGGCAGGCACAGAAAAAAAAGTATGTCTTCCAGGAGAAGGTCACCAGCCAAAACTCCACATCCCTGCTGCGGCCGTGACATAGTCTCCCCTTAGCAACGAACGGTAAACAGAAACAGGTGGGGGAGAAGAACTCTTTTGCAGCCAATAAACTGCACGCGACTAGGGGACTGGATCAGAGATAATTATGCCAACAGTTAAACCCTCGTTCCCAGCGCAGGAGATAAAAGAAGGCTTCTCCAGCATCCCCGCTTCGCCGTGCAAGGGGAATACAGAAAATGATAAGCCGGGACTCGATTGCAACTCTCAGGGGCCATTTGAAGCCTGTGCGGGGTTTTGTGGGGGTATTGGAAACCCACGGTACACGTGCTCTTGTGGTTCATAGCATTCTGTTTCTGTCCGGGTTAATTAGTCCGTTGGGCTCAGTAAACTTCTCTTGATCGTTTGGAACGCTGACAGACTGATACCGTAAATACCCGCAGGAAGGAAGGGGTTGAGGTGATGAATGACCCAAATCTGCGCTTAAAGCCCGTTCAAAAAACCGCAATTTTACAAAAAAAAAATCGCAATTTTACTTGAAATCTTCAGATCACTAAGACGCCTATCAAAGCCACTATTACGCAATCTGCAGCGGTATATGGCCTAGCGGGGAAGGCCCTTGCATAATAGTGGCTTGAAGTGGCTCCTACTGGTGTGCAGTGGTTTGTTCTTTTTAACTGTTAAGACCCCGACCACCCCCTGCCCGCTGTCAGATAAGGCTTGTTAAGAAAGACAAGCAACTGCACACCAGTAGACGCCATGACTTCAAGCCACTATTACGCAAGACTCGGGCCTTCCCCGCTAGGCCTGAGACCGCTGCAGATTCCGTAATAGTGGTTTGACGTGGCTGTTAGCGATCTGAAGATTTCAAGTAAAATTTGCGATTTTTGCAAGGGCTTTGAAGAGTTAACCAGTCTTATCATGTAGCAAGCAGGGGGGAGGTCGGGATGGGGCTCTCAAGACTTAAAGGGGAAGTCCACCCAAAAGCAAAGTTGCTTTCTATCCCTTTGTATCGATGTTCTTAACCATTCCATGCCTAAAATAGTGACCTTAATGCATCTATTTACTCACAAATGCACCGAAAAGACCTCCTATTTTCGCTTCTAGGCGGCCGCCATTTTGCCACTCTCTCTAGTGGCGGAAACAAAATTAGGTCGGTCGCGTGACGTCACCCGCGCTGCTGCCAGAGCACGGTAGCAGACGATACCTGCAGTACACAGTTTGCGAAAGCACCTACAGCGCGGATGACGTCACGCGCCTAGCGAATATGTCAGCCTCCTTGCTCCTATGTTTAGAACAGGCTAGCGGCTAAATAAAGCTTTGTTTTTCAAAGTTTTGGGGCTGTGCATTATAAGAACACCCAAAGCTATCATATAAAACCAGGTTAGGTCTTGGGTGGATTTCCCCTTTAACTCAAGTCCTACCAAGTACGTTTGGGGTTGTGTACCAGTAATTCATTTTATGTCCGCATGGATTCAAATCTGGCCCAGTGAGAGTGTTGTGCTTTGATTATGCTGGTGTTTGATGCAGTGAGAGCCGTGAATAAATCGTTATTCTTGCCTGATATTAAAATTTTTTTTACTGTTCTAAAATTGTAAGGCGCTTAGAGCTTGGTCCCCAGGGATAGGCACCCTATACGTATTATTAATGTTATCACTATTATTATTGGGGGTAAACAATTCTGAGCTTATCCCAGTCAGATATACGTCCTTATTCATGTGGATTATTATTATTATTTGTTGCATTTTGACTGGTGAAAGTTTCAAGTACAATATAGAAACGTATGAAAAACTCAGAAAGTATTACTGTATGTAGCACTCCGACTGGTGACAGTTTCAAGTACAATATAGAAACATATGGACAACTCAGAAAGTATTACTGTATGTAGCACTTTCACTGGCGACAGTCTCAAGTACAATACAGAAACATATGGAAAACTGAGACTGACGTTCAGAACAATCTAATACAGAGCTGATCGATCGACAAGCGTCTGATGCGTCACGTGACAGGATCCGACCAGGGGTCGTGTGACCATCCCCAGATGTTGACTGGCCTTGTCATTCACCGGATGTCTACGTCTACCAGGATCATAATACCACACGGTGCAATCCGCAAACAATCCGCAAACACCGAGACAGACATACAGCAGACGTGACCGAGCATGGGTATGACGCTGAAAAGACGGCGACCGCACAGCTGCGTTCATTTGGTCAAAATCAAATAAAACAGGAGCAGTCTACAGTAATACAGAAATGAAGTGTATAGACACATTTTCCAACTCCGTCCACGTTAAGATGATCTCATCTCATTGGGGATTATAGATCGATAACAGCCTAACAATTGCCTTGCGAGTCGAATATCCAGAAGCACGTTGCACACAAAAGGCTGAATACTGAACAGCCGATTAGCCGGTTTTATTAAGGCACGGTCAATAAATAATAATAATAATAATAATAATAATATGGGTACATAAGGGACGCCCTCCCTCTCGCGGGAGCTCAGGGCGCCTTACAGTGAACACACACTCACTCACCCAGAAACGCACACAACATGCCTCCACACATACATTTATCTACAAACACATGATGTGCAGTATCATACACGAGCTGCTCCTGGCTTACACACACACACACACACACACACACACACACACACACACACACACACACACACACACACACACACACACACACGACCAGCAAGATGATGATGTGGCAACAGTTATTGGTTGCGGGCTGTGAAGAGGTGGATTTTCAGATTTGTAGAAGACACCAATAAACGAGGAACGGATCTGCTGAATGTAGGAGCAAGACATTAGCGTAAGATGGCGTTCTTGGAGTTGATAAACTTCAAAAGCCTTTCTCAACTATGTCCCTCGGAGGACACTGCCGTTCTGGATAGAAAGCTCATGCTATAAACGAAATGCGCACCCGCTGTATAAATTAATATGATATCAAAAACACCACTTAACGATGCGTCATTCGTAAACGTGCAGCTGTTTTGAATATGCTCAAAGAAATATAATTATGCCTTGTGCATACTGGCCTGATAAAAATAAAAAACTGTTGGGGCCAAGGGACCACTTACAGGTTTCTTTTTCGTATTTTGGGATAGACAAGGTGTTCATTTCCTGAAAAAAAAAAAATCTTTTGATATTTTCCGACACTTACGATTCAAGCTTTTTTTTTTTTTTTTTTTTTTTACTACTCCCGGCTGCTTCTTCCGGGAGAAGCGCGTCGCCGCGGCGAAGCGCCACCCAATACCTATCCTAGTTTTCAATTTTGCTTGGGGAAGAAAGCCGGATAACCCGAAGAGAAACCTCCGATGAGCAGCCCAGTAGCCTGGGGGAAAAACCCGTATCGTTTAATCCGGACACGCCGACAAAGTTGAAACGGTCTTGTTGTAACATCCATGCTTTAAACGCTTTCCAAACTTTTAAACCTACATCATCAGCGATGCGGACAGCCTCCTAAATAAACCAAAACAGTCTGTGAATTAAAACAAAGTCAAGAAGACACGCCGCGGATTGCTTTTTCTGCTCGTTACGGATTTAAACAATGTCTGAGCTCAAAAGAACCCAGTCCTCCTTGATAAATAAATCTTCGGGTCGTTCTCAAACAACACATGGCCTAGCTCGCCGTGTGTGGCGCACAGAAGGAGACGCTGGGGTTAAAAAAAACAAAAACAAAAAAAAAAAACGAGAGAAAGGTAAATACATCTCCAGGGAATTACGGCAGACGTTCGACGCTGTGGAAGAAATCAATTTAGTTTGTATTCGGATTGGAGGCAACAGGTGAGTAAAGACTGGCGGCAGGACTGGGTCGAGGAATTTCACGATGCAGATGAAAAGAGGTGCCAGGTTGTGTTTCACTGCCTGCTGGGGGGGTGGTGGTTCCCGTATAGTTTATAGCCAACAGTATCCAAGGATGCGCCGGTGTGCTGACGGTCTTCCACGATAGCTCCTCTGATAAGGAAGGGAGACCACTCTGCCTTAAACAAAGTTTTTTTTGTGTGTTTCCCTTTTTCCCTTCAATACACCAACAATAACGACAGCAACAGCTGCAAGACGTGTCTGTTGTATGCATGACAGACGTACAATGATCGGATTACAAAATCAATGTTGACGAACTAGTTCAGCGGCGATAATTCGTAATAAGCGCATTAACATAGGCACCGTGCCAAATGTTTGGCTCCGAGCGCCGCGAGCTAACCTCAACACGCACGCTCACATGAATCACACGAATTCTCCCAGACACTGGACATGAACATATAACAATCACGTGTTGCGATGGGCCATTTTAGCAGTTTAAGTTTCGGAGTTTTAGAATTGCATTTACTTTTTTTATAATTTTGAGGGCTGAACATTTCCAAAGCAAAGGAAGAGGAAGCCTGAGTACCCGAAGACAACCCCCGACGATCGGCCCGAATGAACGGTGTCACGCAGAAAAAGGAAAATGTCTTCGCCCCGAGTGGGACTCGAAAATGACCTCTCGCATTGGTGGCGAAGTCTCTTAAACCACTAGACTACGGACCGCCCTTTTCCCCATCAATGCAACGACAGTAACAACAGCGACAGCTGCAACACGTGTCTCCTGTATGCATGAGAGAGTTTGGATTCAATGCTGACGAACTACTTCAGCGGCGATCTCTCAGTTCTGATGTAATTATACACCTACAACAAAAATGACTGAGAAAACTAGTACAACCCGCATCAGAGTTCCAAGTTAAAAAAAAAAAACTCCGGACCTGGAAGTGTCAAGGGGTGGGTGGGTGTTTGGGGGTTTAACGTCCTTTTCCACCGCATACGGGTGATATCAAAGACGGGGCAACGATGAAAAAGCCAGCACAAATATTTGGCCCCAGCCGGCCGGGATACGAACTCACGACCAGAGCATTAGAAGTCCAACGCTCTACCATGCGCGATTTCGACACACCATGTGAGTGTTTTTGTATCGTACGATGCTTGGGACTAGGGGGGCGAGGGCGGAGCAGTATGTCAGGTCTGACAGGAAACCATTCCTGTGACATCCAATGCAGCATGTGTTTTTACCTGGGGTCGGCTGCACGAGAACAGCCTTAGGCCATACGTACACTGGCAAGTCAAGTATATAGTACAATTTCTGCTTGTGGAAAGAGTGCTTGTGAAGATACAGAATGGTGGCTTCTTGGTATGTAACTTAAAAATGCGTACTCTCTTGTTTGAACAAAGTGAATGTGTACTACTTGTTTTTTTTTTTTCACTGAGTAGCAATTACTGTTCCATCGAAACATTTACAAATGTGAACAAAAATACTGTGACCACAGGCTCTCGTATGCAGTGCTTAGCACTCCTATGGACCGGAAGACCCTGGTTCGAATCCCAGCCGAGGCAAGCGGGATTCAGTTTTCCTACCCGGCTGGCCTCCTGCCCAGAGCGGGTGTGCTATGGGAAGAGTGGGGAGGCTGTTGTCACACAGCCGAAACTCATCAATTTCGCGGGTTTGACGTCCCATGTTATGATACATCTCATGATGTGCATGATTTCACGGTGATGTTGCTGATTACCAGTAGTTCCAGAGCCTGGTCAACTCCGGGAAGCCTGGAATGCGACCCCGTCACGCAGTCCCAAACCACACGAACCTCCATCATACCGTCATCCTCGTCCTCATTCATGCTCGGGTCGTGAGTTCGAGTCCCGGCTGGGGCCAAAATTTGTGCTAGCCTTTTTCTCGTTGTCCCGTCTTTGATATCACCCTTACGTGGTGGAAAGGGACGTTAAACTTCCATCCACCCACCCACCCTCCTCGTCCTCATTATATAAGAAAAATTGCTCCAGCCTACTATTGCAGTAAAAACACGAGTACAATCAAAATGCAAAACTCCCACATATCCAAATTTAAATCCATGTAGACATAAATAAATAATGATTTTTTTTTAAATTGCGGCAACTAGTGCAAAACTTATTGGGAAGGAAACTCGGAATTGAGTTAAACCCCACAACAAGTCAGTTACCACAGTACCCTGGTTTATCATACACTTTAGGGCGGCTTACCTGTACATACACCGAAATGACGTGCAAGCGACTACATCAGCAGGTAGGAAATTCGGAACTGAGAGAAACACACAACCAGTGGGTTAACGAAGTACCCTGGTTTAGCATACGCATTACGGTGTACCTGTACAGGACGGCTTACCTGTACAGGTAAATGACGTGCAAGCGACTACATCAGCAGGTAGGAAATTCGGAACTGAGAGAAACACACAACCAGTGGGTTAACGAAGTACCCTGGTTTAGCATACGCATTACGGTGTACCTGTACAGGACGGCTTACCTGTACAGGTAAATGACGTGCAAGCGACTACATCAGCAGGTAGGAAATTCGGAACTGAGAGAAACCCACAACCAGTGGGTTAACGAAGTACCCTGGTTTAGCATACGCATTACGGTGTACCTGTACAGGACGGCTTACCTGTACAGGTAAATGACGTGCAAGCGACCACAACGCTACAAGCAGGGCATTCCACGACCGTGCGCCATCTAGGCAGAGCGCGTCAAGAGAGATAATTATTTGCACATGGAGCACGCGCTTCTCTCCCTGTTAATGGCGTCGTGCGATGAGCCTGTGAATGCTTGGAAGAGAATTCCCTGCCAAAACGGAAAGCATCTATTATACACTTCACCTGAGCGACGTACTTAAAGCTCATTGAAACTGGCCTCAAAGGAAATACTGAGAGAAAACAGGACGTCTAACTTGTAGACTTGCCAAATGAGGATTAGGACGAAAGATAAGCACGTTTATTTTGCCATGTGTAGAAGAGAAAGGCAAAGCTAACACGGAAGTGTATTATAGTTATCTCCACTTGTTTTCGGTTCTGAGGCTTCCGGAAGGGGGGGTGGGGGAGGGGGGTGTGCGGGATAGCCGAATGGTAGAGCGTTCGGCTTTCTGAATGCTCGGGTCGTGAGTTCGAATCCCGGCTCAGGTCAAATATTTACGCTGGCCTTGTTCTCGGTGCACCGTCTTTGATATCAACTATACGTGGTGGAAAAGGACGTTAAACTCCCAAACACCCACCCGCTTCCAGAAGTTGGGTGATTCTTGGTGTGTGTATGTGGGTGGGTGGGGGTGGTGGGTGGTGGGTCACTTAACGTCCGTTTCCACCAACGACATTAGCTGTACCAGACAGATCAGGTCTTCAGCTGACTCACGTGTCCTTCGTTTTCCAAATGTTAGGACAAAGACATATGGGCAGCGGTCGTTTCAGTTTGCACCAAGGACCAACCCTTTGCAACACTCTTTCCAAAAATAAAAAAATAAAAAAAAAATCAGGCATACTGGCTCAGCCCCCAGCTTCAAAACCTCCGTTACAACTTGTCTGTTCCGTCAGCTCACTGAGCAGCAGTCATGAGTGAATGATAGATTATTTTCTCTCTCTCTCTCTCTCTCTCTCTGTGTGTGTGTGTGTGTGTGTGTGTGTGTGTGTGTGTGTGTGTGTGTGTGTGTGTGTGTGTGTGTGTGTGTGTGTGTGTTCCTGTATTGGTTCCTTTTAGTTCTTTAGTTCTTTTTTGGAGCTCTTTTTACTAGTTTTTAGTTCTTTTACTAATTGTACTTTGCGTTCTTTTAGCTGTTTTAGCTTTGTACGCGCTTAGAGCTCACTAAAAACAAGCGCTTCATAAGTATCCATTCTTCTTCTTATTATTATCATCATTATCATTATTATCATACCAAAGACGGGGCAACGAGGAAAAAAACAGTACATGTAAAGATGTTGGCTACCAGCCGGGAATCGAGGTCATGTCCAGGGCACTGCCAGGCCAAAAATGTATCAGCTGAGCTATTCCGGTTCCATGTTCTCCGGAAGTGGTGTGCAGAAGGGAACAATTGGACCTTGTCCTTGTCCTTACACGTTGATACAACACTTTTGATTGGTCCGTTTGTTAGTTGCAGTATTAGTTCTCTTATAAAAGTGGGTGGGTGGTTGTTTGGGAGTTTAACGTCCTTTTCCACCACGTAAGGGTGATATCAAATACGGGACAACGAGAAAAAGGCGGCCAGCAAAATAACTGGCCCCAAGAGGGATTCGAACTCACGACCCAAACATTGAGAGTCCAACGCTCTACTATTCACCTATCCCGGCTCCCCTTCTCTTATAAGCCAAAACCAAACGTCCTGACCAGTAAGCGAATCGCATTGTCATAAACGGGGAAGTGTTAGGTGGATAAGTGAGGTGGGGATGAGCGGTGGTCTAATAGGTAGTGCGTCGGATTTTAGCCGCTGTTCTGCTGAACGGCCGTCACCAATGTCATGGCGAAGAAGCGTGGGTTCGAGCCCAGGTCGAGCTTGTGATATGTGATACCGGTTTTTCCTGGCTACCGGGCTGCTCATAGGGGGGTTTCTCTCCGGGTTATCCGGCTTTCCTCCCCCAGCAAAATTGTAAGAAAAAAAAAAAAAACGGATAGGTATTGGGTGGCGCTGCACCGCGGCAACGCGCTTATCCCGGGGGAAGCAGCCCGAATTTCCCGAAAGGGATAATAAAGTAGTTTTAAAAAAATCTGTCTTAACGTTACAGACAAAACCTCATGTGCCGTCGAAACTGATGACACTTACCAGATCACCACTACCTGAACTGTACCGAAGTCTGAGAACGCCCACAAGAAGAATTAACCTGCAATCGGGAGCTTAATGGCAAATCACACAAAAGTGTCAGCCTCAGATCGACGACGCCCAGACTTTGGCAAACAGGTTACACAACGCTAATAGCTTCCGGGGCATGTCAGTAGTAAGAATTCCGCTAAATATAGTACATATTTTCCCCCCTTTTTTTTTAAATGTGTGCAGAGTAAAAAAAGGCAATCTGGGGCTGTTTGTCGGCTTTGTCAATCAACTTTATGCCAGGTAATAGTGAAAAAACAGTGGGGAAAAAAGCCTGGCATGTGGACTATTTGTATTCATGCGCGGCTGGCACAAGAGCTAGCAGACGACAGAGGAATGAGGGGGTATGTGGTCGCTGCTAGCACTGCAAAAACGGACTATTGGGTGGGTAGGCTGGGTATTTTGGAGTTTAACGTCTTTTTCCACCACGTATGGGTGACATCAAAGACCGAGCAACGAGGGAAAAGGCCAGCACAAGTATCTGGCCCCAGCCAGGACTCGAACACACGACCCCAGCATTGGAAGTCCAACGCTCTACCATTCGGCTATCCCGGTTCCCCCGGACTATTGGAATTTGTTGAAATTTACTATACACATGAGTGTTTAGCAGCTGAGTTTTTTGGGGTGAATTTCAAAGCATTTCTAGGGTGTCATGTAATCGGAGTATATTGCATTTTCTTTGAAATCCGTATCTGTGGTGTGCAGCCATACTGCAATAGTGGCTATGATTACATAACCAGGCTCCGCATGGGAGAAGTCGAGGTTAGGGATTTTAGCTCCGGGTTAGAGTCTAACCTCGAACTAAACTAGCTCTAGGGTTAAATATTCTGTTGTTTTTTGTTTGAAACCAGGAAGCGGGTCCATTCCAGCAAGGTGTCTAAGCCGTTATAGAAGGATTTATTCCATGTTTTGTCATTTTTTTTTTTTTACTCAAACTAATGGTGTTGTTGGGCTTCTGTGAGGTGCTTTTTTTTGTTTTGTTTTGCTGCCCCAACTCTTTGCCAGTTCCAGTGGTGTTCCTCCCAGGTCATGGGTGGAGTCCACGGAGGGCTCGGAAGCTGGGGTAATTTTTATTATGCATGATGATGGAAATGAAGATGATGGTAAGATGATGCTATGGACGTCCGTGTGGTTTGGGACTGCGGGACAGGGCCGAATTATACGCTTCCTGTCAGAAATAACCAGGCCCAGGGAACTACGGCATCTGCGGTGCCGGCCGTGTAATCATCCACATCATAAGACGCTTCATACCAAGGGAAGCACCCCCAAAGTCGCACCCGTGAAGTGGGTGAAGTTCGGCTGTGTGGCAACAGCCTCCCCATTGGGCCCATAGCACACTCGCTCTGGGTAGGAGCCGACCTAGGTAGGAAAAATCCCGCTTGCCTCGGCTGGGACTCGAACCCGGGTCTCCCAGCCCATAGTCCGAAGTGCTAACCACTACACTACGGGGGCCGGTACGAAAACTATTACTAAACGGGGCGGTCGGTGGACTAGTGGTTAAGAGACTTCGTCACCAATGCGAGAGGTCAGGTTCGAGTCTCGCTCGGAGCAAAGAATTTTTCCTTCTCGTACGTGGCACCGTTCATTCAGGCCGATCGTCTGGGGTTCTATCCGGACACTCCGGCTTCCTATGCTTTGGAAATGTTCATCCCACAAAACATGAAAATAAATGCAATTCTAAATTCCGGAACTTAAATAGCTGAGCTGACCCTTTGCACCACGTGATTGCAATGTGTTCATGACCAGTGTGTGAGAGAATGCGTGTGATTCACGCGAGCGTGCGTGCTGGGTGCAGATTCAAGAAATTGGGTAACGCGCCTACACAGTTAGTAGTAGTACTACTAAACGAAAGACGTGTGCCCGCACAAACTGAACTGCTGTGAGACGTAGACGTGTGCCCGCACAAACTGAACTGCTGTGAGACGTAGACGTGTGCCCGCACAAACTGAACTGCTGTGAGACGTAGACGTGTGCCCGCACAAACTGAACTGCTGTGAGACGTAGACGTGTGCCCGCACAAACTGAACTGCTGTGAGACGTTATCATATTATTCACGCAGAGGAAAGGCAGGCCGACTTGATGGCAAATTGCCTCGGCAGTCCCACTGTGGGACCATGGCGTCTTTTCCCCAAGACCACACTGCGCTACTGTGGCTCTATTGTCAACCCTGGTTAGTGTCAGACAGACTTGCCATGTGTTATACTGGAGGTGTGTACCGCTATCTGTCTTGCTGAATGTGCACTTCTGTCGCTGAATGATGCATATGAATGTCAGAATGTATATGCCTCATCTTGAGGGGGAAACGTTTACTTGGCCGGGGGGGGGGGGGGGTGAAGCAACGGTTACATCACTCCTCCGTACAATTTTTGATATCCGTCGTTTTCCTGTCCGATAACTTTTACTTGGACGGGGGGGGGGGGGGGGGGGGGGGGGGAGGGGGGTGAAGCAACGGTTACAACGTACAATAGGAAAAGTACGATTTGGGCTCTAGCTTCTTCTGAGAGATTTGCTGGAAGTGTCGAAGCGTAGCGTCGTTGAGTAAGGAAGGGGGGGGGAGGGGGGGGGGGTGAAGCAACGGTTACATCACTCCTCCGTACAATTTTTGATATCCGTCGTTTTCCTGTCCGATAACAGCTTTTAACAGCCACGGAAAGGTTCACTGTTACACCCATCTCCCACCACCACAAGGAAAAAACATGTAACAAGAATATTCAAAACTATTCAATGAAATAATATTAGTCAGAATTGTGACAGTGACTTGTTATCAAAGTGTCCATACTTGGTGGCTCCGCACTTGATTGGAACAAGTCAGCTACAAGCAAAGAATGAAGAGGGGGCAGATAAAAACCTGTCCTGCGAACTGATGATGTGGTATGTCACTAAAACTACACTGATGTCCAATTTCAGTTTCTTCACTCCAACTGCAAGTCGAAACGGTTAAATTCAATTCAATTAATCTTTATTATCCCCTTCGGGGGAAATTTTGGGTGTGCTGGTCACAAAAAAACATAAAGCAGTACACTAATATCACTCAAACAAAATAATAATTAGACTATACACATTACAGCAGTAAGAGTAAGAAATAAAGCAGTAAGTAAAGGATGTACCAGTGCTTTTTAACGATATGTTTACTACGTACTAATTGTTTCTTTGGGTCCAACGAAAGACGGGGAGCCGGGGTGGCCGAATGGTACAGCGTTGGTCTCTCAATGCTCGGGTCGTGAGTTTGAATCCCGGCTAGGGTCAAAATAATGTTTGTACTGGCCTTTATCACGTTGCCCCGTCTTTGATATCGCTGGTGTAAAAGGACGTTAAACTCCCAACACCCACTTCCACCCAAACAAAAACGGATTTTTACAAAAAGTTTGGGGTTTTTTTGGGGGGTTTATTTTAATTTTTTGTAGCCAATATAATTTGTAACTTTATAACAATGAGAGCATTTTCTTTGTAATTAATGCTCATACTACACGTTTTAGTTTTTTTTTTCTCTAAATGCGAAACGTTCGAGATTCTAACAGCGTCAAGGTCCTGTGGCTCATTCTTCCGTTTCTACGTTTCAGACACTTCTATTCCGGTTCCGTCAAAGTCAGTGCAGATGCGCTCATGCAAAGCTAGCACCCTCAACAACAACCTCACCGCTGACGTCACAACTGCATCATAATACGCAAGGTCTAACCTCCGACGCCTAAATAGAGCCTAGACCAGGAGATCAAACACAAAACATACGTATTTTACGTTCCTGTTAATCGGTTTCGCATACCCGCCACGCATCGTTTTTGTGTTATTTGGAGAAAAGCGAAACGTCGAGGGTTGCTCCTGTGGGAAAATCCAGCTTTTCACGAAGAGAGGGGCTAAGCAAGACGGCGTATTTTTCTTCCTGCCGCTACTTCGATTTAAAGTTTTTGACAAAGGTCCTCCTCAGGCGAGTGGAGTGGGGTGGGGGCTTGGGGGGGTATAACGTCCTTTCCCACCTCATACGGGTGATATCAAAGACGGGGCAACGATGAAAAAGCCAGCACAAATATTTGGCCCCAGCCAGGATTCGAACTCACGACCCGAGCATTGCAATTCCAACACTCTACCATTCGGCCATCCCGGCTCCCTCCTCAGGCGAAGCCGTATAGTCTCATTACATTTGTCAGACATACAGCAACGATGTGGAAAGCTTTTCATCGATTCCGCTTAATCCGTGCACCAGAATTAGGGGGAGCCGGGGTGGCCGAATGGTAGAGAGTTGGACTCTCAATGCCCGGGTCGTGAGTTCGAATCCCGCCGGCTGGGGCCAAATATTTGTGCTGGCCTTTTTTGCTCGTTGCCCCGTCTTTGATATCACCCTTATGTGGTGGAAAAGGACGTTAAACTCCCAAACACCCACCCCACCCACCTCACCCCACCCCATCCCACCCCACCCCACCCACCCGCATCAGAATCAGTCACCTGGGACACAATATAGCATCTGAAACCATTTAGTGACTCAGGTTGGCGTACATGTTGATCTACCTACGTATAGGCGTACCGCCTTCCTGAGCAGACGACCTTATTTCCTTGGGACTGATTGGTGGTTATTTTTAGCGACTGTCGATCAGCGCGTAGTGCAGGTTTGGAAGCGTTAGGCCAAAGAAGGTCATATGTCTCTACTATTAAGGGTGGGTGGGTGTTTGGGGGGTTTAACGTCCTTTTCCACCACATAGGGTGATATCAAAGACGGGGAAACGATGAAAAAGCCAGCACAAATATTTGGCCCCAGCCGGGATCGGACTCACCACCCGAGCATTAGAAGTCCAACGCTCTACCATTCGACCACCCCGGCTCCCCCTCTACTATTAAAAGCCGACAATGGTCGCAGTAACCAAAAAGAACATCTTCTCATTTGGCAAACAGCCTTGGGATCTGTAAGAGCGGCAGTTTTTTCCCCTCTGAACTCATTACGAACATAGATACTTAATGTTTTATAATTTGATTATGCAAACGTCTTTACGTTCCAGTAATGTGTTAGGACAAGTCGTTTTCGTAATTGACAAAGGGTCCCTTTCTTTCACACCGATAAACCCAAGCCGAAAGGAGTTGCTATCCACGTTTGATTTTTACAGTTTTATTTCCTTGCACTGGAGGAAATACAAAGAAAGAAACAAGACGAACTTGTGACCTGCTCAATAAAATTTCAGTTGAAGCAACCTTGCAACGGCGGTTCACGAATTACGAGAGTGAGTGAGTGAGAGTGTGTGAGAGAGAGAGAGAGAGAGAGGGTAAGAGGGTGGGTGTTTGGAAGTTTAACGTCCTTTTCCACCACATAAGGGTGATATCAAAGACGGGGCAACGAGAAAAAAGGCCAGCACAAATATTTGGCCCCAGCCGGCGGGATTCGAACTCACGACCCAAGCATTGAGAGTCCAACGCTCTACCATTCGGCCACTCCGGCTCCCCGAGAGAGAGAGAGAGAGAGAGAGAGAGAGAGAGAGTTTTCTCAGTTGGTGAGCATTTTCTTTTCAACACATTTCAAAATGGAAAATGTCGGTGCTAATGGACTTCGGTTTGCTGGTGTGAAGGGAGGGATTGCTTATCAACCACAAAACACCTTTTATTTCTAGTTTGTTTCTGTTTCAGGTATACAAATTTGTCGCTGTGTGTGTGTCAAAGCTTGACGGACAGAAATTTAAAAAGAGACAAATTAACCTCGAGTTCTACATACGGGTCCAGGCATGTAGCTTACAATCACCGTCGAAAATATCAATCATAGTAACACCAAAATGACTCTCCGCCATGTGGACTACCACCCGTGAACTGCGACGTCTGATGAAAACAGCGAAGCCACACAATGCATTCAACTCCTGGTATAGCCCTACTTTTTAGCAGTCTGCGGCGTTGGTACGCAAGAAGCGCTAACGTGAACTTGACAGACTTTTCGACCTTGCTTCTTTTCTTGAACTGAGCTCTGTAGTTTTTGTTTGCGGAAAACAACTGGAAGGAAGAGTCAGCTACACGGTGTTTCTGTCTGTCTGTCTGTGTGTCTGTCTGTCTGAGAGTTCAATATTCGGCGCATACCGCGCATTACGCGGACGAAGGAAAACTGATCTTCCGAAAGCTAAATTCTTTCGTGGTATAAGTTCAAGGGAAGAGAAGAGCAAGAGGTAGAAGAAAGAAACGAAGAAGAAAAATTAGATAACAACAACAAAAATGAAAGAAAAGAAAAGGCAAGAGGTTAGGAAAGGGGCAAAAAGAGAACAATTTTAAAAAGAAGGGGGTGGGTGGGTGGGTGTTTGGGAGTTTAACGTCCTTTTCCACCACATACGGGTGATATCAAAGACGGGGCAACGATGAAAAAGCCAGCAAAATATTTGGCCTCAGCCGGGATTCGAACTCACGACCCGAGCATTGGAAGTCCAACGCAAGGGAGGGGGGGGGGGGGTGGATGTTAAGGAGTTTTTCTTTTCCACCACGTGTGTGGGTGATATCAAAGACAAGGAGACGAGAAAAAGGCCTGGACAAATATTTGGCCCCAACCGGGATTCGAACTCATGACCCGAGCATTGTGAGTCGCACGCTCTACGATTCGGCTCTTCCGGCTGCCCGCAAAAGAATAGGAAGGCAAAAGAGGACATTTTTTTTTTTAAATGAAAGAATAGGAGAAAATCCAGAAAAGAAAGAAAGAAATAGAAACAAAACAAACAAACAAACAAACAAACAAACAAACAAACAAGAAGTTTGTCCAAATTGTGGTCTATAGACTTCTTCCAGTACACAAGATCCACTGTCCATTCAACATGGCAGATTCATCAAGTAAGGTCATCAGAAATCGTGCGCTGAATTTAAATAAGTTCAAACTGAAAAAGAACTCTTTTGGTGTGGAGAAGTATGAAATAAAAGCAACGACCAACCACCCCCCCCCCCCCCCAAAAAAAAAAAAAAAAAAAAAAAAACAAAAAAACAAAAACAAAAACAACAAAAACAAAACAAAAAACACACTAAAGATACCATAATTATGCCCCACTCCCAAAGGAAACGTTTACAACAGCTACAGCAATGCAGCAGCAGAAAGTAGCTGAATTCAGCCATGCTTACAAACTTTTATTCAAGCACGGTAAAAGCACTCTGTGTATCCAGATAGTAGTCTTCCCTCAAATGCGCATTTGGTGCTGCCCAGAAATATACCTTCATGAGTTGATGTACATGTTACACAGGGACGGAACTCTCCTCTACCCCGCTATCTGCCAGCGGAAGAATTCTGGTATTCCGATCCAAATCTCCATCAGTATTCGAAAGCGAGTACAGATCCGGACAGATCTACGTCATTTCCACATGGTTCCCTTCTCCCTTTGCTTGGGTGGTCATGGACTATGTTGGTCAGTTACGTACAGCATGGTTGTATGAGATGATTACCTTTGGGGGTCTAATTTTAGCTTCAAAGGTGGCCGTACTCCTCTCAGTGCAGCGTCAGTGCATAGCGCCTTTGAAGTTTGGCCCACTTTATTGGTGTCTTGGTTTATTGGCCCATGAGACCAGGCGGCTTATCTTAGGTGAAGCAAGTGGATGAGTTTTCGTTGCTGAAGAGGCGCGCGGAATGAGGTTAAGCAAGCACACACACACACACACACACACACACACACACACACACACACACACACACACACTCTCTCTCTCTCTCTCTCTCTCTCTCTCTCTTTTGCGTTCCTTCCAGTTTGCTGTTTGTACGCGCCAAATGACTGACTAAGGTGCCGTTATCTAAGAACACAACAATGAACATAAAATCCGCCCCATATCGGATGAATAGCCCACCAGTGCTGACTAATTCAGATATAATTCAGTATAAGAAAGACAGGACATCAATGACTTGTCATTCGGAAACAGGACTAACCGTTTTACTTCCAGAACTGACCAACCCAGACTGACGAGACTGAAGAGATGCGACTCAAGTCACACGATCAACAAAACTAATAACAAACGTGGATGATAATTAAGAAGTGGCGCAGGAAAACACACACACACACACACACACACACACACACACACACACACACACACACACACACACACACACACACACATCTTAAGAGCCCGACGGAGCCTGACCACTCATTGGCCGCTACATGGTAACACTTGTTGAAAAGAATAAGCCACCGCACACCAGTAGGAGCCACTATGACGCAAGGCGTGGGCTTTCCCGCTTTGCCCAAGACCCCTGCAGATTGTGTAATAGTCTTGCAGTGACTCCTAGTGATATGAAGAGGTCAGTCTTTCTTTGAATGATAATAATTATCAATCTTTTTGAAACTGTACAGCACTTTATAGAAATATCAGGTCGCTTTGACACCCAAGTTCCGATTACGATTAGCAGTCGCCAACCCGCTGCCACTGTTGAAACCACAGTCCCACTGCATTTTTCTTTGTACAGTACTTACTGGCCATTCTCTCTGTGTCCCCTTTCTTCCTATCTCTTTCTTTATAGATATTTGTCCTACCATAACTTACTGTATTTGACGTCTCCGCCGCACATGTTTTCTGTATTCATGAGCACACTTGACAAGTTTTTGACTTGTTGTGCTCGGCCTCGTGAAAATTGTGTGAAAGTGCGTAATATGTATATTTGTTCAAAACGAATAAAACTGTTTAAAACCAAGAGGTCAGGTAAAAGTGGGAGTTTTGCATGGGCTTGTAATATATATATATATATATATATATATATAGAGAGAGAGAGAGAGAGAGAGAGAGAGAGAGAGAGAGAGATTTGGTTACTTGGGACATCGCTCCCATTCACACACATTCACTCCCACCCCCACCCTCCAGGCACTGACAGGCCTATGACAAACAGTCACCAACAATCACTGAAAAGGAAAACAGTCATGAACACTGAATGTGAGGACAGTCTCATGCAGGCACGGAGACACGACAAACAGACACACTGAGGCCATCCAGGAGGTGAATGGGACGTCGACTTAATCAGACAGTGAACAATACAAAATGAAACATACAGCCATGTCTGTCATGGAATGTGACGACAGTCACGTGCAGACTGACACTAGGACATGACGGACAGTCACACTGCTCAAGACCCCGGAGAAGGTGAGTGGGGGTGAGCGGTGGTCTAATAGGTCACGCGTCGGACTGCGCTACTGAACGGCCGTCACCAATGTCACGGCCATGAAGCGTGGGTTCGAGCCCAGTTCGAACTTGTGATATGTGATGCCGGTTTTTCCTGGCTTCTGGGCTGCTCATTGGGGGTTTCTCTCCGGGTTATCCGGCTTTCCTCCCCCCAGCAAAATTAAGTGATTAAAAAAAAAATAGGATAGGTATTAGATGGCGCTGCGCCGCGGCGACGCCCTTCCCCTGGGGGAGCAGCCCGAATTTCCCGAAAGGGATAATAAAGAAGTAAAAAAAAAAAAAAAAAAAAGAGGAAGACTTGGACTTACCCGCTCCTTTGCGACAGTGGAGGCCTGGGACTTCTTCCTGCTCCGTCGTCGCCGGGTAAGGGTGGACCCAGATCCGGGACACCCGGATTCACTGCCCATGTCGATGGCCACGTGACTGGCACGGCGGGGGTCATGGCCGCCATTGTGGTCGCTGTATCGCCGCGAGTGCGAGTTGGGGTCTACCACCATGAAGTTGTAGGCCACGCTGGCCATCAAGAAAAGGGCGACAACTGGGCGAAAAGAGGCGGTAACCCGACTCTCACTCGGTACGGGGCACTCCACTGCTGTAAGATTAGTGGTTCAGTTCCGCGGCGGAGTGGTAATAATCATTGCTGGGGTGGTTGGGGGTTTGGTTCTGTTTGTTACCTAAAGTATCTTGCTTTCACCGGCAAAGCCATTTTGACCTGCTGAGGCGACGATTCCAAGTCTATGTCATGCACCACAGTCACCTCGAGCTTCACCAGTAAGAAACTTAAAACAATCAGAGACGATATTTCTCTGATGCAAAAACACTTTTTCCTGTCAGTGCTTTGTTTTCTTCCTGTCAGTGCTTTGTTCACACCTAATCGTTTAAGCGACACTTCCAAGTTAAAATCCACAAGACTGAAGACACTATTAAGAAACTTATACAATCAGAGATCAGCCTTCCATGATGCAGAACAACTGAAGAACTCTTCCCGTCAACGTATGCACAGCTAACTGTTGAAGCGGCAGTTCACGTCAAGCACGACTGAAAAAGACACTAAAAGGCTCTTTAAAGAAGCAGAGACGAGTCCTCCGTGATACAGAGCAACTGAAACAGTCTTCTGGTCAATGCATTATTCACAGGTAACTGTTGAGGAGACAGCTGACCGCCAGCACGACTGAACAAGATACTCCACTGACACACTTGAAGAATCACAGAAGAGTCCTTCTTGATGCAGAACACCTGAAATATTCACCCTGTCAATACTTGATCACAAACTGTTGAGCATAGCAGTACGTTGGCCGGCTGTTCAAATCAAACCCTTTCGTCAACACGTATGTAAAATAATGCACTTCTTTTTACGCAGCAGGCAACACGAGGCCCGCGTGAAGTATACCTGGCCACGGAAAGCAAACTGGAGGCAACAGCTGATTCTGAATCGACTGTACAGCCACAAGGTAAACCAATGAAAAGGTTACCTCCGAAACAAGTACAAAGCTAAGCTGGAAAATTCATCGGTAACCTGCCTTATATTCAGCGACGTGCCGTGGTCGTTTTTGCACAAAACAAGAGAAGCTGTATTCGTCAGCAGCACCGCCGCACCGGGTGAGTGCAACAGCTTGCTCCGGAGGGTTTTAATTATCCAGGATTGACAAAACACAAAGACGACGGCAACCCTTGTCACATGAACGGCTGATCGTTCAAGCAAAACGCACAAAATTCTCGGCTCGAACGGGTAAACTGGAACGACGTCATTTTTGTGGGTGCCGCATAAACATAAACCACATCGTAAGCCAACGTTCCGTGAATTGTGTGGTCTTTTCAGGTTTACCTGGTAACAGCTTGGGGGAAAAGCGTTTGTGTTTACAGCGGGGGGTCTTTGTTCCTCAACCCTGTGTTACTGCTAAAGCATGTTACGTCAGTAGCCGTTTGGCTCCATAATGGAGTTACGAGACAGAAAAGTAAGGCGTCAAATCCGCCGAAGATGGGTACAGTCAAACAAAATGGTAAGGTACCTCGGGTTGCAGCTGAAGCGAGAGACTTATTAGTTAGAACCCCTCCTCACTGAAGGGTTTGCTTTTAAAGCAGAGGCTTCTTCACTGTACGATCTGCGTTCAGAAACATGCACATTTTCTAGTGTAACATTTCCAGCCTACTGGCCAAACTCCTCTTTCTCCCGTACTGAACGAAGGTGGCCGTTTGGGTCAGTCGTAGTTTACTTGAGCTGAATTTTAAGACCTTTCTACTAGAAGCGTGACCAACAAGCGAGAAGCTGATGATAGGAAATCCAGACAGCAGATGTGCAAGTGGTTGTCGCGTCTTAACATTTTATGTACGCCAACCACACGTGTAGGACCGGTTGAACTTCTCCTCTCTGGTGCAGTATTCGTGTGGTCACATCTGGACGCGGACACCTTGTTGGCAAGTCACTCCGTGGGCAACAAGAAATTTCGTAATCCGAGGTCACATGCAGGCTGCTGGGTGCACGGCGCGGCGGTTACCAATAAAATTTATCGTCTGTCTAGAATCCGTTTTGACTTGTGCTAAGTAATCACTTATTCTACACAGCAATCAAAATTGACCGTCGTGTCGCTCCGGCGATGGTCACCTCGTGGTGTGAAGAACTCAAAACCGTGACGATTCACAGAAGCAAAGTACTCAGAGGCGTTCGCGCATAAGAATTTGTATAACAATCTAACACTACAACGGACGTGGGTGGAGATGCAGACACTCTGTTGTTGAAAGGATTGTCAATAGACGTGTAGCTCACGTGTTGAAGGCTTCGATATACGGGCATGCACTGTTGACAGAAGATATAAAAGATAAATATCGCCAGGTATTGCTAACACCTGCAGTGGAACAATGAATATTACTGCCGTATTGATGTGGGCTGGGTTAGTTCTGAACACGTGGCGGGGTTGTTGTCAGGGAGCCTGTTGACGATTTAATGTTTTTATTTAATTATGTGTGTTCTTAGTGACCTTGTGTGTGTGTGTGTGTGTGTGTGTGTGTGTGTGTGTGTGTGTGTGTGTGTGTGTTATCTAAGTGTTCAAAATGGCACCAAAGGTACTGTTCATCGATTTATCTGAACGTTTATCTTAAGATAGAAGAAACTTGAAACAGCTCCTGTATTTTCTTTTGCTATACCAATTAGGGGGATAAATGCACTTGCTTCTGCTTTGTCCTGTACGGCGCAACTAAAAATTTCACGCTCAAAATTTTCCACTATCAAAATGTTTGAAATTAAGGACGACAAAGTGCGACTGGTAACAAATGGTTGAATTTGTGAGTGCAGATAGATATCCACAGGTAGGCAACTCGCCAACTTTCTCGACAGCAGGGGACAATTTTTCTAATCGACATCAGTTTCCATCCTTTGCTTGCGTGAGTTTGACACCAATACACAGGAAGATATTTTGTGAAACAGTCAAAATAACACACGAAGATATTATGGGAAGTGCTCAGCCACACACACACACACACACACACACACACACACCTCGAAGACGTTATGTAAACGATATGTCGTTGAAGAAATGTCCAACGACGTACGCATGGAGATGTCACGTGAAGTGTTCAAAGTCGTCTACCTGTCTCTGCCTGTACTGACATCCTCCATCCACTGACTGGTGTGAGGGTGGGCAACAACTTGACACACACACTTCTTCCCAATTACACACAGTGTAACCACTACGCGATGATATCGCTGTGTGAAGGTGCCTGCAATCCGCACCGATCACAGCACCACTCCTGTAACGATAGAACCTCGCGAAGACTGAACCTGTCACTCCTCCTTCACTGCAGTCGACGGAATCATTCCTGGAGATCCCTTCCTGATAGAACAGAGAATCTCTGACGTGGGGATGGATCCTGTAGGGGGGGGGGGGGGGTCCTCAGATCCGCTGCCGTGACAAGAGGCCTACACTACAGGCAGGTTTCCTTCTAGACCCGGTCCGCTTGAACATCTTTGTTGCTACTACCTGGACCTGCTAGAGTTGACGCCTGACTGAGGAGACCCTGAGAAAGAGAGACAAAGGGGGGCATTGACTCCACTGAGCAGCGTGAGCGAGTAAGTGGAAGAGCGACTGATTGTATAGTAAGGTAAGGAGAGCCAAGAGCGACGCACCAGAAGGAGG
>JACVVK020000027.1:3085000-3105903 GCA_018292915.2 Batillaria attramentaria | reverse complement strand
ACTGTTCAGGTATACAAGTGGTATGATGATAGATTAAAAAAAAACACCAACAAAACAACCTCAGCTCAGAACGATATGTAAACAACAACAAACTAGAGAGGCAAAAGCCTCCATGGCTCTCTTGTGACATGGGTCAAGGTCATTCAAAAAAGTACGTTCGTAAAAGTCTTATCACTATCTATCATAAAGGCAAGTACGGTGTCTCTGGTGTTCTTAGTTCCTGGCAATATTACACTTTCCCCCAAAACTGACTGTATGGCCTTGACCTTGGGTCAAGGTCATTCAAATAAGATATCAATGTCTACCATTACGCCAAGCTGGATGCCTCTAGTATTTGTAGTTTCTCCAAAAACAGTAATATTGAAATTCACAACAGACAGCTTTATGACCTTGACCTTGAGTCAAGGTCATTTAAAGTGGTACGGGTATACTGTATATAGGTCTTATCAATGCCTATTAGCATGCTAGGTTTGGCACCTCTGCTGTTTGTTGTTTCTGAGAAAATGCCAATATAACAGTTTAACAAAAATAGCTTGTACGGCCTTGACCTTGACACAAGGCTATTGAATAGATGTATATCTGTAAAGTTCTTATCAATGTCTATCACCATATTATGTTTAAAACCTCTGGTTTTTGTAGATTCCAAGAAAATGCCAATGCAAAATTTAAAACCAGACAGCTTTAGTGACCTTGACCTTGAGTCAAGGTCATTCAACAATATACATTTTGAAAGTTCTTACGGCTGTCTGTAGGTTTGCAAAGTTTGGTGCCTCTGCTGTTTGTAGATTCTGAGAAAATGCCCATGTTAAGGTTTACTGCGGAAATGCGGAAAATAGCTTGTACAGCCTTGACCTTGACTCAAGGCCATTGAATACATGTACACATGTAACGTTCTTATCAATGTCTGTCATCACGCAAATTTTAAAACCTCCGGGTTTTGTAGATTCTAAGAAAATGCCAGTGTAAAATTTCCAAACAAACAGCTTTAGTGACCTTGACCTTGGGTGAAGGTCATTCGGAATGATATATTTTGAAAGGTCTTATGGCTGTCTATCAGCATGCCAAGTTTGGTGCCTGTGCTTTTTGCAGATTCTGAGAAAATGCCAATGTTAAGGTTTTCCACGGAAATTCGGAAAATAGCTTGTCCGACCTTGACCTTCACACAAGGCCATTAAATACATGTATATCTGTAAAGTTCTTATCAATGTCTATCATCATGCAAAGTTGAAAATCGCTGGTATTTGTAGACTCCAAGAAAATGCCCATGTAAAATTTTCAAACAGACAGCTTTAGTGACCTTGACCTTGAGTCAAGGTCATTGAAAATGATATATTTTGAAAGGTCATCTGGCTGTCTATCGGCGTGCAAAGTTTGGTGCCTCTGCTATTTGTAGATTCTGAGAAAATGCCAATGTTAAGGTTTACTGCGGACACACACACACACAGACAGACAGACAGACAGACAGACACACACACACACACACACACACACACACACACACACACACACACACACACACACACACACACACACACACACACACACACACACACACACACACACACACAGACGACGGAGGGCTATAACATAGACTCCCATTGTTACACAAGGGAGCCAAAAAAGTAATAAGCGCATTAATATAGGCGCTTTATCCCAAATACTTGGCTCAAAGCGCCGCGAGCTAAACCCGACACGAACGCTCGCTTGAATCACACGCATTCTCTCACTGACACACACTGGACATCACGTGGTGCGAAGGGCCCAGCTCAATAATTTTAAGTTTCGAACGTTTAGAATTGCATTTTTTTTATATTGTATTTTGTGAGCTGAACATTTCCAAAGCAAAAATGGTATAATAATAATAATAATAATAAGTATTATAAAGGCGCTTTACCCATTTTCATGAATCGGCTCAAAGCGCCGCGAACTGAACCCAACACGCACGCTCACGTGAATCACACGCATTCTCTCTCACACTGGACATAAACACATTACAATCACGTGGTGCGAAGGGTCAGCTCAGCTATTTCAATTTCGGAATTTAGAATTGCATTTATTTTTCAAATTTGGTGGGCTGAACATTTCCAAAGCAGAGGGGGAGGAAGCCGGAGTACCCGGAGAGACCCCCCTCGACGATCGGCCCGAATGAACGGCGCCACGTACGAGAAGGAAAAATTCTCTGCCCCGAGTGGGGACTCGAACCCCTGACCTCTCGCATTGGTGACAAGTCTCTTAACCACTAGACCACCGACCGCCCCACATTAGCCCCATGTTTTCGCGGGCTCCTAGATAATGATCATCGTTGTTGTTGTTGTTGTCGTCGTTGTGAACCAGGCTCAGTACTTCAACGCCATGTACGGGACTCTGGCCCACCTACCCGAAGCGAGATTTTATGCAGTTCACCAAGGAATCATGGATAAAACCTTGAAGGAGTACCGCAAAAAGCGACAGATGAAAGACAAAATTCTGTACAACTGCGAGTTGCCCAACTGGTACAGAGTATTGTCGGATAAGGTACCTCTCTCTCTCTCTCTCTCTCTTTACTGTACGATCACTCTACTGAGTAAGCAAGTCTGATGACTTACCAACTTCTAATATTTATAAATATATAGTTTTCCCGGTTTCTGTCGTTACACCTGGACGATGGTATATATGTTATAGTCAAAGCTGGAAATTAGTCATTCTCCGGGAATGCCTGAAATTTCAGTCATTCCCAAGAACTTCCTGTTTTGATCGGGCATTGGAATTTCTAGGGAATGACTGAACTTTCAGGCATTCCCGGAGAATGACTAATTTCCAGCTTTGACTGTAACATATATCCATCGTACCAGTGTTCTGTATGTACTGTGCCTTGTGCTTGAGATGTGTTGTTTTGCATCTTATATAGATGTGAACTGCGGTTGAGTGTGCATGCACTGTTTCCCCCCTTCAGTCATGGGCCATGAGCCTCCACTGAATAAAGCAGTTGTCATTGTCATTGTCATTGTTATTCTCTCTCTCTCTTGTATATGCGTGTGCGTGTGCGTGTGTGTACTGATAATAGTGATGATGATGCATTTTGTGTGTTTTATTGTGTAGCAAGGACAGATAGTAAGAGAGACATGTGCGTCTATTACCTCGTCCTTGAATCAGTCAGTCAGTCAGTCAGTCAGTCAATCAGTCAGTCAGTCAGTCTCTCTCTCTCTCTCTCCCTCTCTCTCTTTTACATGCATAGACATACTAGTTCATGCATGCGGTAATTGTGTGTGTGTGTGTGTGTGTGTGTGTGTGTGTGTGTGTGTGTGTGTGTGTGTGTGTGTGTGTGTGTGTGTGTGTGTGTGTGTGTGTGTGTTTGTAAAGCAAATAAGCGAAGGTTCCCTGCCAGAACGTAGCATCTCACTTTGTTTCTATCTCTATCGATAGTACCGTCGCATCTCACTTTGTTTCTATCTCTATCGATAATACCGTAGCATCTCACTTTGTTTCTATCTCTATCGATAGTACCGTAGCATCTCACTTTGTTTCTATCTCTATCGATAGTACCGTAGCATCTCACTTTGTTTCTATCTCTATCGATAGTACCGTCGCATCTCACTTTGTTTCTATCTCTATCGATAATACCGTAGCATCTCACTTTGTTTCTATCTCTATCGATAGTACTTTCTGGCAGGGAACAGGGAAGTGAAAGACATGTGCGTGATCGTATTTTAAACCTATAGATTATCACAGGGATGAAACGAAATGGACGAGCGTTTTTCCCCGGTGCTGTGTGGGGAGCCGGGGTGGCCGAATGGTAGAGCGTTGGACTTCTAATGCTCGGGGCGTGAGTTCGTATCCCGGCTGGGACCAAGTATTTGCGCTGGCTTTTTCATCGTTGCCCCGTCTTTGATATCACCCGTATGTGGTAGAAAAGGACGTTAAACCCCCAAACACCCATCCACCCTCCCGGTGCTGTGCCGATCCAAATCACGGCACAGTCAATCAGCGGGTTCCCTAGCCATAGCACCGAGTTTATTTTTTATTATTTTTTTTCCAAATTCAAAACGCCACAGCAGCTAAAATACGCTTTGTATGTTCAGTTGCCGGTCAGAACGACCGAAAGGGGCCGTTGTTCACCAACCTACAACCGACTTGCACTAATACGTTAGTACAATCTAAAGAGGTGTAGGGTGGGTGGGTGTGGGGGTTTAACGTCCTTTTCCACCACATACGGGTGATATCAAAGACGGGGCAACGATGAAAAAGCCAGCACAAATATTTGGCCGAAAGAGGTGTAGATGCTCATGTTTTAAAATAACGGCTTTAGATGAGAGCAATCGTCGTGGAGACTTTTGAAGCGGCGTAGCAACGGAGAAATGGTCGTCCATATTGATTACCCCCCCCCCCCCCTTGATTATGAGAGCAATTAATATCGCCGTCGAAACGTGACTTTCGAATAGGAATAGCACTGCGAACGCCCGCTCCCGTTTTGACTACCCCCTCCCCCACCACCACCAAACCCACACCCCCTTCCCTCCACCCCCCCCCCCCCCACACAGGACTTAACTCTTAAGAGCCCAAGCCCGACCATCCCCTACCCACTACATGATCAGACTGGTTAAAAAGAACAAGCCACCACACGCCAGTAGCAGCCACTTCAAGTCACTATTATGCAATCTGTAGAGGTTTTGGGTTTAGCGTGAAGGCTCACGCCTTTTGTAATAGTTCATTCGGGCCGATCGTCGGGGGTTCTCTCCGGGTACTCTGGCTTCCTCCCCCTCTGCTTTGGAAATGTTCAGCCCACCAAATTTGAAAAATAAATGCAATTCTAAATTCCGAAATTTAAGCAGCTGAGCTGACCCTTCGCACCACGTGATTGTAATGTGTTTATGTCCAGTGTTTGAGAGAATGCGTGTGATTCACGTGAGCGTGCGTGTTGGGTTCAGTTCGCGGCGCTTTGAGCCGATTCATGAAATTGGGTAAAGCGCCTATACAATACTCATTATTATTATTATTATTAGTGGCCTGAAGTGCCCGCTTCTGGTGTGCAGTGGCTGCTTCCTTTTTCACCAGTCTTACTGATCATACAGTGGGCAGATGGTGGTCGGGCTCGCGTTCTTAAGAGTTAAGGACACAAATTGACCGTGGGGTCATGTTTGGTGTTTACTTGAGGTACGCTGTTTGGCGAGTGTGCTAGTCTGTGGTGATTTGAACGTCATGAAAAAGCGGGATCTTCGTGATGTTTGTGTTACGTAGGCCAAAGTGCGGTCACAAAAAAAGAGGCAAGCTGCCAGTGAAGCTGGGATTTTTTGCACAGAGGTCGGGCACAAGTGAGGCAAGCGGATTGCTGTGAACTGCCTCTCTGTCCTAAAGAGAAAGTAGACATGTATTACTCCAGTGAGGCCTGAGCGGAAAGGAGACATATAAATGTTTTTAAACCCCAATCAGGTGCGTGCCTTTGAATGGTCCGTTCACGGTAGTAATTGTTTCTAGATTGAAGCATTTTTTTAGGGGTGACTATGCTGCCTGAAGCTAATAGGGAATATATAGGCATTTGGAGACCCTGTGTATTTGTGTCCCTGGGCCACAAACAAGCCTGATTAAAACAAGGCTCCTTCCTTTTGTCGGTTGTTCCTACAAGGTGCAAGGGAACGTTGGGAAGCAGGACGAGGAAATCAACACGCTCTTCGAGACCACCAAGCTCCACTACAGGTTGTCCCCCACGCACCCCAAGCTGGCCAAGGCCAAGCTGGCCCTCATCGTCATGTCCATGCCGGCCACGACCGTGTGTCAGGTGCACGTGCAGCGCGCCTTGCAGTTTCTCCTGCACCACGTGATGGGCATGCCGGCCGACACGCTGACTCACTGGCTGGGGATACGTTTACTTCCTTACGTCCTGACCAGTACGGCGTAAAGATGATTTGAAAATGCAATCATATTTTCCCTAATTTTCGTCGGATGTGCCGAGGGAGAGCCGGCATGAAGCCCGCGGAGCTGTTAATCTTTGCGTTGTGGGATGGACTCTTGGCTACCCTGTCCTTGATACATGCATCGCTCTTAGATGGTGGAAAAGGACGTTAGCTTCCCCCTCTCCCCCCAAACACACCCCTCCCCCCCCCCCCAACACACAAGAAACACACAAAAAGCACCACCAGCACCGACAACAACAAAAACAACCACTACCCGTCAAACAAATAAATGAACAAAACAAATCACCAACAACAACAAACACACACACACACACACACACACACACACACACACACACACACACACACACACACACACACACACGAAAAAAACAAAACCAAAAACCAAAAACAACAGCCCCAAAACAACAACAACAACAACACAAACAAACAACAACAGCAAGGAAAAAACAAGAGGAAAAAAAGAAGAAAACAAAGCAAAGCAAAGCAAAACAAAGAAAAACAGAACACAGCACAGCACAGCAAAACAAAGACAAGAGGCAACAACAATAACAAAACCAACAAATAATGTAAACTGAACAAACAAACAAGGAACTGAGTCAGGTGTCACTAACGAGTCCATCTATTCGTCGTAGTTGTCCTTTTAACGTCTCGTCCTTTCACGTGGCTGCTCCCCTTTTAAACTTTTTATTACCGGATCTTTACATTTTAATGCGTCTAGTTCTTTTGATTGGTCACGGATTCTACTGTTCTACCTATACTGAATATATTTAAAAAAGGAAATTCTTTTAATTGGTCATGATTTTTACTGTTCTATTTATATTGAATATATTTAGAAAGGAAATTCTATTATTCTATTTATTTATCATAATTTTTACTGTTCTACTTATACACTGAATACGTAGGTGGTGGAAAAGGACCTTAAACTCCTAAAACACCCACCCACCCTTATATGCTGAATATATTTGTAAAGGAAATTCCTTTTTTTTTTGTCGTGTACGTGGTGGAAAAGGACGTTAAACTCCCGAGGAAAACCATTTTATTGGTCATGATTTTTACTGTTCTGCTTATGCTGAATATATTTAGAAAGGAAATAAATATTGGAAACGGAAGAATACAGATTTCTTTTGCATACGTATTTTGTGTCCTTTCTGTGGACATCATGTTTTTCACCACTTCATGTGTGTGTGTGTGTGTGTGTGTGTGTGTGTGTGTGTGTGTGTGTGTGTGTGTGTGTGTGTGTGTGTGTGTGTGTGTGTGTGTGTGTGTGCGCGCGCGCGCGCGTGAGTGCCTGCGTGTGTTGAGGATTCATAGAACAAACAATCGTACAAGACGTTTACTTGACAGTAGATAGATATGACATCTGAAGTCTTTTTTTTTAAACTACAGGTTTCAAAATAGGGACACCACAAGCGGATCTCAACACTTCGTATTCAGATCATGGTGAGTCGTGCAGGATGCAAACTCAGGTATGCAGAAAAACAAAACAGCCGAGAAGGGTGGGGATGGGTGCCGGGGGTCGGGCGGTACCTGGGGCGACAAACGGGCGATGTTTGCCCGTGCAGAACTCCATCCACTTACCCTTTGCCGACCTGCCCTGCACTGCAATGCCAGTCTCATTACGAGCAGTGTCTGCGTAATGTGCAACAGAATTCCTGTCAAATGCACGGGTCTCAGTGCCCGCCCGTAGCACCTTGTCTGCAGGCACTCGCCTCATAGGATCTACCTGATAGTACTGAAGGTACTGGGGGGAGTCGGTGGCTCAACGGTTTGAGCGTTGGACTCGAGATATGCCCCTAGAGGGTAGAATAAAACTATTTTGACTTGACTTGAGATCGAAAGGTCCCGAGTTCGATTCCCGACAGGGCCAAAATTTGTACATGCCTTTTTCACGCTGCCCCGCTTCCGCTGACTGTGAAGTGGATCTGTTTGTGTAACTTGTCCATTACAGTCAAGGAAACATAAAATGTGGCCGACGTGGCAGTCTGACTGGATTGAATAAGTGTTCAGCTGGACTGTACAGTTATAGTAGCTATCCCCATCCCCCATAACCTGCTGCCTAGGGCCGTCTGCAAGCACCTCGTTGTGACTTGGACGATAAACCCCAGCTAACCAGCCACCCAGCTGAAGGTTTCTGATATCTGTGGTTCTTCGTCCTCGCATACAGTCTGCACGACAGTTTCTGCTTGTGGCTTCCTCCCTGCTACTCCCTTCCGCAGACTCGTAAGGTATTTCCCAAACCAGGCCACAGGTGGGACGCGGGGGTTGGGGGTGGGTGGATGTTTCGGAGTTTAACGTCCTTTTCCACCACGTATGGGTGATATCAAAGACGGGGCAACGAGAAAAAGGCCAGTACAAATATTTGGCCCCAGCCGGGTTTCTAAAAAAAAACAACAACAAAAACAAAAAAAAAAAAAAAAAAACAAACGACCCGGGCATTGAAAGTCCAACGGTCTACCCGGCTCCCCGTGATATCAAAGACGGGGCAACGAGGGGAAAAAAAGCCAGCACAAACATTTGGCTCCCCGCAGCCGGGGTTCGAACTCACCACCCAAGGAGTATGATACTGGAAAAACAAAGAAGCTGTAACATCTAGTCTGGAGACAAGACGCCGCAGTGTGGCGACCCACAAAAAGAGTTTCCCCTTTCACTGCTGGCATAACGGCATTATCATTGCGAGTGCACCTAATGTGAAGGAGCGCGAGGTAATGGCAATTATCAATAGCTTGCGCACAGTCATCATCAGAAAGAGGGTGAAGTCACGCGTTATCACGGCGCGTGCACGAGAGTTGGAGCAAGGTGCGAGAGGTGGCTGCGCCAATGGCCTGCAACATGAAACTAATAGATCCGTGAAAATGCCGAATTTAGTGACTAGCCCGGTCGCCAGATTGCTGGGGGTAACGGGACACTGCATGATTTGTGAGTTTGGGGCGCACCTCGTTGTTAGGTGGAGGGGGGGGGGGGTCACTCAGCTCTATACCATCGGCCGCTTCGCTGATGTTAGCCTCTGTACTCAGTGACGTGAAACAGGCTAACCGAAACTTGAGCCCAGACAACTAATGACTAAGAAGGACAAAAAAACAAAACAAAACAAACACGCTTGGTGACAAAGAAAGTGGACATTTGACCACAAAGCCACGCTTGGCGACAAAGAAAGTGGACAGTTGACCACAAAGCCGTTCAGAACTGTCCAAACAACTTTGTGGTCATCGTGTTATTTCGCAGTGCGCACAGATTCGATGAATTCTGTCGCATTCACTGGCGCAGTGCATTTTCAGCCCGTTTCAGAGATTATTGCCTGCACGAGTTGTCTCCCTTGCCGCAGCAAGCATGCATTTTTCGTGGCAGAGCACAGAGTTGCTATGAAAATTGCGTGCTTGCTACGGTTCTGTGTATGCAAGAGAGTGTCTGTTATGAGAACCTTGTATCGGACAGATTTTAACTCGGTAAAGGTTATTGACCTAAGCTAGACACGTATAATCAGGCCACTCATGCCCCCTGGCACGAAGATTCTCTCTCTCTCTCTCCGACTCTTTGTCTCTGCCTCTGTCTCTGTGTCTCTGTCTCTGTCTGTCTGTCTGTCCGTCTCTCTCTGCTTCTCTCTCTGACTCTATCTCTGTCTCTGTCTGTCTAGCCGCGAAATAGTCTTTGTTGCTTGCGCAAATGACAAACTAACTGTCCGTCCGTCCGCCCGTCTCTGTCTGTCTGTCTGTCTGTCCGTCCGTCCGTCCGTCCGTCTCTGTCTGTCTGTCTGTCTGTCTGTCTCTCTCTCTGCTTCTCTCTCTGACTCTGTCTCTGTCTGTATCTCTGTCTGTCTAGCCGCGAAATAGTCTTTGTTGCTTGCGCAAATAACAAACTAACTGTCCGTCCGTCCGTCTCTCTCTCTCTCTCTCTCTCAGACTTACAAGAAATCCACGCGCCAACACACACACACTGATAACGAAAACAGGGAATCGTCTCTCGCCCTAATGTTCTGGAAGTGTTCGAGGCACGCACTCTTAACGTGACGAAACAGGGAGAAATCATGTAAATCGGCATGGTAAATTTCAACACGCGACTGCATTCAAACACAATGCCTACACAATTCGACAGGCTGAGGTGGAACGAAATATCATGTCCGTACCAGCCGCCGAAAATTAAAACAAAACTGGAGCAAGAATGTTATGTTGGTGAGGTTTTTTTTGTGTGTGTGTGCGTGGACGAACGTACTTGAGTCGTGGTAAAACCCAAACTTTTTGTTGTTGCAATTTTTTTGTGTCTGCCCCAACTCTTTGCCAGCTGCAGTGGTGTTTCTCCCAGGTCATGGGTGGAATCCACGGAGGGCTCGAAAGCTGGGGCAATTTTTATTATGCATGATGATGGAGATGAGGATCATGGTCAAATGATGTTATGGAGGTCCGTGTGGTTTGGGACTGCGGGACAGGGCCGCATTACACACTTGCTAGTGTTGGGGTTTGGGGAGACAAGGAAAAGTATGTACCTGTGACGGGGGCCTTTTGACTGTACACTTTGCATTGTCATAACAACAACAACAACAACAACAACAACATTAAAAATAATAATAATAAATGGTATTCGTAGGGCGCATTAAATTTTCTTTAGAGTAAAACTCAATGCGCCGATCACTCACCTACACTCACGCAAATTTTTACAACGATGGACAGACGTACACTGGTGAAACGAACAAGTTACACAGACAATTACCCGAAGGCTTTGCGAAATAGGAACGTGTTAAGATTGTTCTTAAAATCAGACAGCGTAGGCGCATTGCTCAGATTCGAAGGCAGGGTGTTCCATAAGGTTGGTGCTCGCTAAAAGATTTTAAATTCCGCTTGGGAATTTCAAGAAGCCTCTCGGGCGATGACCGGAGTGTTCGCGACAGTTGATACGTGACGAGTGAAGCCATCAACTATCAACAACAACAAACAACAACAAACTGTCTACCGGTGATAGAGTCTGTTGATTATATGGCTTTACACAGACGCAGATTTAAAACACCACCACCCACACGACCAGTCTGGGCAATCCTCTTCGGCCCTTCCTCGAGGACCTCGAGAAGAGGGAGAGAGTCGCTCGGACTACCGTACGACCAACACAACAGCTTGGTTTACACAACTCAGGGGCGCCGGAACCGGGGGGGGGCAGGGGGGGCAGCTGCCCCCCCTGTACCCAAGCAGGGGGGGCAAGAGTGTCTTTTTGCCCCCCCTGGAAAATCAGGTGACTATGGCAAGAGGGGGGGGGGGGGGGCAAAGCCATGGTCTTGCCCCCCCCCCTTCCCCTACCTCTCCCCTACCCCTCTTCCTGCTCTCTCCCTCATCCCACCCAACAGAGAACTGTTTTTGCAAACCGAAGGCTGTCCGCTCCTCTGATTGCCCCCCCCCCCCCCCGCTTTTCACTTTTTTCGGGCAATGTCCTTCTTTTCAATGGCTCCCTGGTTCGTAAAGGTTTTTTTGTCTGCGCAGCATCTGATCGCCCCCCCCCCCCCCCGCTGTTCACTTTCTTCGGGCAACGTTCCCCCCTCCGAGATTCTGTCCCCCCTCCCCCCAACATCTTCCGGCGCCCCTGCAACTGAATGCTACTATCCCGTCGTTCACCGCTGAGCAGAAACATGTAGTAAGAAGGACAGAAAAATCACACACACACACACACACACACACACACACACACACACACACACAATCTGCAGCCAACAAAGTCGAGATAAATCATCCAAGTAAAAGGGCGAGAACTTCGTCCAGATCCGCCATGTAATCAGAATGTCACAGCGCCCTCTAGTGCTGTCCGTGAGAGATGGCGCGAGAAGTGGGGGACACTTCGTCCCATTTGACACGCTCCCTCCGCAGACTCGTAAGGTATTTCCCAAACCAGGGCACAGGTGGGTCGCGGGGGTTGGGGGTGGCTGGATGTTTGGGAGTTTAACGTCCTTTTCCACCACGAATGGGTGATATCATAGACGGAGCAACGAGAGAGAAAAGAAAAAGGCCAGTACAAATATTTGGCCCCCAGCCGGGATTCGAACTTACGATCCAAGCATTGAAAGTCCAACGCTCTACCATTCGGCTATCCCGGCTCCCAGGGGACGAGCGGGAGAGAGTGGGGGAAGGGGTGGGGATATTCTGGACGTTGGCTATGCTTGTGGTATCTTATGAGAACCTAGAAACGATAAAGGCAATAAAGACTAACATTTAAGAAACTGAGAGTTCATTGGCGCAAAAAAAACAAACCCAACACACACACACACACACACACACACACACACACACACACACACACACACACACACACACACACACACAACAACAACAACAACAACAACAACAAACTAAAACTGTTCGTGCTCAAACGTCGTAGCTTCAGATACCTGTTGGAATCCTCACAGTCAACGTTCCTTGTATGAAGTAAGCAGTGTTTGTGTGTATTAGTGAAGTACGAGGACGACACAAGGTCATGCGCACTTGATTAGACTATGACGTAATCGTTCCACTCTGACGTTCGAATGACGTAGTTTGCTTGAACAGAAAATCACTTGTCTGTCATTGAAAAACAAAATCTTACATTGGACTCTACCTGGTGGAAGGAAAGGACAGATCATGACGCATTAAACAACTCTATCGTCATAAGATCGGCCAGAATTTTAATGGACGACTGAAAGAGTGCCAACACCTAAACCCAGAACGAGGCTCCAGTTGAAGGCAAAAAGATATCACTGGCTTCCACGAATTAGCCAACACCTCGTTGGGCAAAGCTTGTTGTCTCGTCAGCTCCAACGAGTTTACGCACCAAACAAACGTCTTTACTGAAAAAAAAAAAAAAAAAAAATCGGATGAACAGGAACAAGAAATGACGTTCGAGAAATCACCTCAACAATTGCTGTTAGAAGCAGCACCAACAGCGAACAGCAGGTAACTAGTTCACCCTGTCCCACACTTTAACCCCCTCGATACTCGAGACGTCTTGATTTCATGTAAATATCATCCAAAAACGATACTGAAGGTGTAAAATCAGACTCTCCAGGAATGCGAGCTAAGATGCCGACAGGTACATGCGCAAACAGGTCTTGACACCAAACGCGACATGCAAAAACACGGCCAGCTAATCCCATTGGCGCTCAGGACTGGGGTCAGAGGTTAATGGTTTCGCGCGCCCGGCGCGAGCGGCGCGGTGAGTGCTAAGCAACCTGACGTATGCAGCAGCGCGCGTGCTGCTCAAGGACATGTAATTACCACGTGACGACACGCTTAGGCTGCGATAAATTTATTCGTCTTTTGGCGATGATGCGTTAAATGTTTTATTTATTTATTTTTTTTTTTTTTTTGCGAGTGTGTTATTTCTTTTCTTTGTTTCTGTTTTTCTCTGTCGTGTCATCCACTTCTTTGTCTGTTTGTTTGAAGGGGCTGTCTTTATGATTTTTATGCTCACAGATTGGTCTGAGCTGTTAGCATCACACCAGTTACACACCTGCACGGTGACAGCGCCACAAATGCTTGCACTGAGCCAGCAGAAGCGTACTCAATGGCGCGGCTGACACACGAGGCGCCGAGAGTGTCGTACATGTACCAACAGTCGTGAAATTTTAATGTTCGCCCGCTCGAACAAAATATAAACAACATTGTATCGCATTAAGAGCTGTACTAATCATCAAGATAGAGTATTTCGCACGTAAAGACACACTCACAAGCGAACTTGTTAGCATACGTTGGCTTAGTAAACATGTAAACAGCCTGTTTGTCTACCTGTTGTCTAATTCTTTGTCTGTTTTGCAGTGTGTGTGTGTGTGTGTGTGTGTGTGTGTGTGTGTGTGTGTGTGTGTGTGTGTGTGTGTGTGTGTGTGTGTGTATTTCTTTGTCTGTTTTACTGTGTGTTTGTGTATTTTGCGTATTTCTCTGTATGCTTGTCTGTGTGTATGCATGTTTGTCTATTTTTTTTCGTCTGTTCGTCTTTTTGTTTATTAGTCTGTCTGACTGTCGGTCCGTGTGTCTCTCTGTTGGCGTGTCTCTGTCATCGATTGGGTGCATATGTATATCCATGACCGTGCAATTAAACACTCTTGTTCTTTAATATTTACTCGCGACAAAATAGTCTAACGATTTCTGTTCAAATAATATACAGCAACAGGCATGCACAGTTTGAACAATTCAATAACACGGAGATGGATGTTTTCCGCCAGACAAAACGGAATCACGTAGTATTTTGAAATCTGCGCACCACACATCCTGCAATTTGTTTTCACTGTAATCAGTCAAATCACACATCCTGTACAACTATTTGTTTAAACTGTGCGATCAGATACGGGCATCTCTGTTCACAATCAGACTTCCTGCACACTTTAAAAAAATGTAATAATAATAATAATCATAATAAGTGCATGAATGTTGCCGCTTTATCCCAAATATTTGGCTCAAAGCGCCGCGAGCTAAACCCAACACGCACACTCACGTGAAGCACGCGCACGTTGTCAGGGCCAGCTCAGCAATTTAAGTTTCGGAATTTTAGAATTGCATTTGTGGGCTGAACATTTCCAAAGCAGAGGGGGGAGGAAGCTGGAGTACCCCGGCGGAGAGAACCCCCGAGGTTCGGCCCGAATGAACGGTGCCACATACGAGAAAGAAATATTCTTCGCTCCCCGAGTGGGACTCGAACCTGGCCTCTCGCATTGGTGACTAAGTCTTAACCACTAGACCACCGACCGCCCCAGTGTACTCAAACATGGGGATATGACCTAGTGGTTCAGGCCTTCGCCTGCGGATCTCCAGGCACCGGGTTCGTTACCCTGGTGCGCTGGGGCTTATAATGGGTTGGGGAGTTTTAAAAATCAAGTTAAAATTCACGTGCAGATTTCTCTACTGTGCCTGTCTCACTTGTACAGGGATGTCTCTATTGTTGTTGTTGTTGCATCTTTCACCACCTTTCAAAGATCAAGCCAAGTCTGTCAGGCCTGAATAAGTCTCGGTTCAAATCTCGCGAGTTCGCGCATGTTCTCGGGCAAAAACGGGAACTGTCATCCGCGGTTTTCGTACGAATCGCGTCCTCCGAGATTGCTCACAGAGCACCGCTGTCCCCTGTGGCTCAATGAGCGAAGCCGCTCCGTTTCACAATCATGTCACTGTCTTCCTTGTTTGCAACAGCAACCTGTTGAAGTTTTCTTGACCGCTGTGTCCCAGCTTCTGACATAACTTCCTTGTGCCCAACCCCACCCCCTCTCCCTCTCCGTCGTCTCCCTCTCCCACCCCATCCGTCCACACTGCCTCTTCAAACGGATGTTGAGCGCAGATTTTTAAGTATTTCGAATTCCCGATTTTCTGCGGCTGGCTAGAAGCGAAGTTATCACGTTGGGGGAACGTGTTTCCGGGCCGACGCTTCACTGAACGCGTCCTGGGGAAAACGTGACCGGGTTTTTAATGCCGACGCAATCAGTGGTTTCGTTTTTGGCCGTCAAGTTAAAGTTGCAGGGGTCCTTGATATTTGAGAGAGAGAGAGAGAGAGAGAGAGAGAAATTATTTTCTGAAACGTAATCTGCTGCGGTGTCTTCCCGTGGCACCTCAAGCTTCAAAACCAACTCTGTACCGAGACCGGCGCTTCTCTTGGCCTCTGCAATGACCCCCCAAATCGGCTAACCGAGACCTGAGCAGAGCTAAGTGATACCTGAGAAGGGGGAAAAAAATACTCGATGACAAGGAAAGTGGACAGTTTTGAACAACTTTATGGTCAACGTGATATTTCACAGTGTGCACAGAAGCGGTGAGTTCCTAAGGAGACAACTCGTGGCTCAGGTCTCGGTTATCCGATTCGCGGGGGTCATTGCAGAGGCCAAGAGAAGCGCCGGTCTCGGCACAGAGTTGGCTTCAATACGTTTTTCAGGCATACAATAGCGTTGTGGAGAACTTGTCATCGAATGCGCACAACTCTTGCCGCAACAAGCACGCATTTTTCGTGGCAGAGCACAAAACTGTCACGAAAAATACATGCATGCTGCGGGTCTGCGTACAGTATGCGCAGGGGACATCTCACGCAGGCATTAATCTCTAAACAGGCTGAAAATGTAATGTGCTGGTGAATGCGACAGTTGTCACCGCTTCTGTGCACACTGTGAAATAACACGGGTACCTCAAAGTTGTTCGCAACTGTCCACTTTCCTTGTCAACGAGTATTTTTATTTTTTCCTTCTTAGGTATCACTTAGCTCGGCTCGGTCTCGGTTAGTCCGATTTGGGCGTCGTCGCAGGGATGGATTGTTAGCGACGGACCCAAAACAGGGTTGCGTGCGAATGAGCTCGATTCAGGCTGCGAGTCAAAACATCGTGTTAACTTTTTCCTTGTCGCCCCTTATTTGGAATAACTCAAACGTGTGGCGGATAAGCATGGTCATCGCCAACCAACCAACCAACCAACCAACCAACCAAACTCAAATAACATAAACAAATAATCAGATCTGTATTCAGATTAGTGACAGTTCTGCAGATCATGGGGGGAGCCGGGGTGGCCGAATGGTAGAGCGTTGGACTTCTAATGCTCGGGTCGTGAGTTCGTATCCCGGCTGGGGTCAAATATTTGTGCTGGCTTTTTCATTGTCGCCCCGTCTTTGATATCACCGGTATGTGGTGGAAAAGGACGTTAAACCCCCAAACACCTACCTACCTACCTCTGCAGATCATGGACACAACAGTGTGATGATGCTTTACTATGGGGGGGGGGGGGGGGGGCTTATACTTTGTACATTTCTTTTCGCAAAACTATGAGGAATTCGAAACCGCGCCGCCGAAGTGCAGTGCCTCACTTACCTACCCTTGGAACCATGACCATGGCGCGTGCCTCTTTTACTGAAGGGGAGCCAGGGTGGCCGAATGGTAGAGCGCTGGACTCTCAATGCTCGGGTCGTGAGTTCGTATCCTGGCTGGGGCCAAAGATTTGTGCTGGCTTTTTCATCGTTGCCCCATCTTTGATATCACCCGTATTTGGTGGAAAAGGACGTTAAACCCCCAAACCCCCACCCCACCCCTCTCTTTTACTGAAGGACAGTTTCTAAACTTACCTGTGAACAACACAAGAACAAACAAACTTCATGTAGCGTTGTTTCTACGCTATACTTACCTTTCCCGTCGTAATCCTGAGTGCTCTAAATAATTAGAAGACACGAACTGAATTGGATTTAGCTAAAATAGCGAAACTGTTACATGCCGTTAGTGCTTCCTCGTGTCTGTTCTAGCGCGGGACGGGGACAGAGTGCGATGCAAAACAGTTGAGGTCGTTGAGTGTAACTGCTAGTAAATCAGTCTGGATGCTGTGGTCAAGCCACAAAAGAGGAAACAATTCACCCATTCCGTCCCCCCCCCCCACTTTCCACCGGTTTCCCCTCCGCACCCGTCCCTCCCGCTTCCCACCCCTACGCGCCGTGGGAAAGTCAGTACGTGGCGCTGCACCGTGGCGAGGAGCTTTCTCTTGGGCGAAGCAATCCGAAAGGGATATTGACGGTTTTAAAGAAACCCAGAAGACCACAGGGTGTACTAGGATATAACTAAGTAAGTTTATAAGTAAGTAAGCACGTAATTATTTAAGCACGTCAGCGAGTGAGTAAGTAAGCGAGTGAGTAAATAGGTGAATAAGTGAGTAAGTGTGAGCAAATGAGCGAGAAAGTGAGTAAATAGGTGAAGAAGTGAGTGGGCGTGATTAAGTGAGCGCGTGAGTGAGTAGTGAGTAAGCAGGTGAAGAAGTGAGTGAGTGTGAGTAAGCGCGTGAGTGAGTAAATACGTGAATAAGTAAGAGAGTGAGTGTGAGTGAGTGCGTGAGGAAGTGAGTGAGTGTGAGTAAGTGAGCGAGTAAGTGAATGAGTAAGTAGGTGAGTGAGTTAGTAAGTAAGTGATTGAATGAGTAAGTTAGAAGGTTAGTGGTGAGTGAATAACCGGACAACCTCACACAAATCTTTCAACAAAACATTATCATCATCATCATCATCATCAACAACAACAACAACAGCAGCAACAGCAACATCAACAGTGCTTGTGACCCACACTGCGGGCCTGGACTTAACTGCCGACTTCCGGTGACTGATTACGAGGCATTCGATAATTTCCGGTCACGAGGGAAACTGAAGAGTGCCTTCCCTTACCCGGCGTACGCGTCTTCTTGACATATAACCGGACTTCGTTCAGCAGCCTACGTGCACGTCAAACTTGTCAACAGCTGCTGTGAATGTAACCGTTGACTCTGTACCACGGGCGCCCAGTCGCCCAGCGGTGACAGTTTTCGAGATGATTCACTGATGAGCCAAGTCAGTTCATGTTGTCACGTTTTAAGCTCCGCTTTCAAGTGTCCAGTTCCTGCCTCATCAGTGGCGAAACCCCATTTCTGACTCGCTGTTACACTCGTAAAGTGCGGCTGAAACACAAGTCTCTGCTGACTTTGCATTCGACGAAGCAGATGGGAATTTGAGAGTGTGACATCATATTTCTAATATAGATCACCGTAAGTTTTGGACGAGTGGGATATAATAGTGGGTGAGGTGGGAGTGAGCTACTGCCCCCCCCCCCTCCCCCCTCCGGAGAATCTACTAGACTAGTTTTACAATGTAGCTTAGGGCGTGCTGAACACGTTACTACAACTTGTCCCCTACAGAATCTGTAAGGGTGCACCAGAGTTAAAGCCTTTGCAAACCAACCAAAAAATCAACGGTTTGAGCGTTGGACTCGAGATCGAAAGGTCCCGGGTTCGAATCCCGACAGGGCCAAACATTTGTACGGGCCTTTTTCCACGTTGCCCCACTACCACTGACTGTGAACTGGATCTGTTTGTGTAACTTGTCCTTTACAGTCAAGGATATATAAAATGTGGCCGACCTGGCAGTCTGACTGGATTGAATAAGTGTTCAGTTGGACTGTTCAGTTAGGGTAGCTATCCCCTCTTCTACAACCTGCCTCTTAGGGCCGTCTCCAATCACCTTGCTGTGTCGGGGACGTTAAACCCTAGACAACCAAGCAACCAAGCAACCACCCAACACACCAGCCAACTCACTAGCCAGCCAACAAAAGTCTGTACAATTTGTGTCTTCGATCAACGGCGATTTGAACTCGCTGCCCCCACGAAGCGGCATGTGGTAGCATCACAATCTTTCTTCATGCACATGTAAGCTACATGCCCTGTCTGATAGGTACCTGCGTTTTCTTCTATTTCTGGATCTGGTCCATGTTATATTCCCAAGACGGAAAGGTCACCGAAGATGTTGACCTCTTGGCCTAGTTGGAAGCCAGTGGCTAATCTGACGTCACGTGGGTATATCAGTTGAAGTCAGCATGTCTTCTCGGCCGGTATATAGAGAAACCCGCATCTCTCTCTCTCTCTCTCTCCCTCTCTCTCTCACACACACACACACACACACTCACACACACACACACACACACACACACACACACACACACACACACACACACACACACACACACACACACACACACACACACACACACACACACGGCTTCTTTGGAGTCCGATAATGAACACACAAACACAACAAAATGATGTTGATTGATTAACGCGTTCAGTTCTTGAAATATTTTGCAGAAACGCACACACACACACACACACACACACACACACACACACACACACACACACACACACACACACACACATGTTGGTCAGAATTTGGGCTCTGACAGAATTCATTTTCATCTAGAACCAACTATACATCATCTATTTTTCCACCCACCCCTTCTCTCTCCCCCCTCTCCCCCCTCCAAGTAATCCCACACATTTTTCCGTCACAAACGTAGCATGTTGCCGTATTTCATCGTATGTAGAGCGCTGCTTCTAATGCAACCACCGGTTGAAACCATTGCCACTTAGCACTTCACATTTCATTCTTATCAGACAACTTTCCCCATTGTTTTCACTCTCGCCTGATCTTATACCTCTTTTTCCTACCCCTCGTGAAGATGAATTGCTCCATGAGGGGAATTCTTTCTGGAAAATGGTATATATTAGTTGCATGCCTACAGCAATGAACATCTCGTTACTTTTGTATCCAAGCCACAGCTCATAGGCTTACAATGGTTCTGTCAGAATCGGGTCGTAAATTGTCTACGACTTGGAAACAGCAACTGTTGGTGGACTCTCTCTCTCTCTCTCTCTCACCTTTGTCTTCGCGGGACTGATCGCCCTCTTGGGCCTTGTGTACTAAACTCATAAGTATACCCGAAATGTCGTAAGAGCCACATACGTAAACAGTCAAGGACTGAAATTGTGTAACGAACTAAATTCTTCATTTATTTAATTTGCTTGAGAGCACTGACAGAGTGTTTCTTCTAGCCGGGTTTCCGCAGCCGTGAGAGACGGTTAGGAACCGCGCGCCTCTCTCATTTGTACCTCTCCCTCTGTTCGTACATGTGTGTGCGTATATATGTGTGTGCAGAGAATGGAATGCTTTAGTGTGCGCGTGTGTGTGTGTGCGCGCTGGCGCGCGTGCGTGTGCATGTGTGTGCATGCGTGTGCTTGTGTGCGTGTGCATGTGTGTGCATGCGTGTGCTTGTGTGCATGTGTGTGTGTGTGTGTGTGTGTGTGTGTGTGTGTGTGTGTGTGTGTGTGTGTGTGTGTGTTCACAAGATGTGCCACTGACGTGGCATCAACACCTCATTAGAGGTCATTTGCCTTTCACACCTACAGATGACCACCATTACCAAGGAGACTACAACGTCATGGAGTGTCCACGCAGGGCAATGACCGATACAAATAAGATAAAGTTACAATACTGGTGTCGACTGGGTCTGATAAGATGAACTTTAGCTCGGTATACATGCATTGAACTGACCGGCACATATGCACGTATTGGGGCACGACGGTGGTCTAGTGGTTAAGACTTTGTCACCAGTGCGAGAGTTCAGGTTCGAGTCCCACTCGGGTTCTCTCCGGGTACGCCGGCTTTCTCCCCCTCTGCTCTGGAAATGTTCAGCCCACAAAATTCGAAAATAAATGCAATTCTAAAATTCCGAAACCTAAACTGCTGAGCTGGCCCTTCTCAAAACGTGAC
>JACVVK020000027.1:3020000-3077500 GCA_018292915.2 Batillaria attramentaria | reverse complement strand
GGTCTGCCGCCATTTGGTAAAAAGGGTCCAAGCATCATGGATTTAATAAAACAAAACAAAAAAAACAAAACACTTCAACCCTTTCACCATTAGACGAATAGGAGAGAATATCGTACGCAGATTAGCGACGCCAACCTAAGATCACGTGAGGGTCACATGACAAAGGTGACGTGTTATTGCGGTCACACAGCATCATGTGATGGTAGTATCTCATGCACGGTAAAAGTAAACATACATCAAGCGGCGTTTGACATTTGACACCATAAACCATGACTGACATCATGTGGGGGTGTTAGTCGCTCGGGACACGCGCGCATATATGTGGGCAAATCCCGCCACTGCGCAATAATTTTGGAACTTCGAGATTATCTAGGAAAAACACAACACAAAAACACATTAGGGGATGTACCGGAAAACCTCAATGGCAAATGTGATCAAAAATCTGTGAACTGAGATCGTGATCTGCGATTACACCGACCAAAACCAAAAGCGATGACAACACCCAAACACTTTCTCTCAAAAACTGACTGGACTTAGTGCCGTCATTTCTGTGAGGTGATGGTACCGTGTTTGCAGTGCTAGTGAGGTACTTAGACCCTTCTAGCAAAAACGTTTAGTCCAGTCTGATACAATGTTTCTCTCTTGGGACAAATGATCCTCTCCATCGTTTGGGGTGGGAGGTGGGAGGTGGGGGGGGGGGGGGTGAGGGGGGTGGATGTGGGGGTTGACGTTTCTAGATTTGAAAACGATGTCAGACGCTGAACAAAACCACTTGACACACTTGTAAGTAGGAAGAAGATATCGAGAGTCAAACAGAATAACAATAATTAGGATGCATAAAACTGCATCAACCGGACTGCTTTTGGGGTCGTCAAAAGCTGCGTACCAAGTAAAAACTGAAAAAAAAAAAGAGGAAGTCGAATGCGACCATACAGGAAGGCTCCCAGGATTTCGATTCAACGTACATATATAAACTGTATAAACATTCATACGACGCACAAGACCAAGACCACCACCACCACCACCACCACCACCACCAACAACAAGAACAACCAAAGATGCGAGCACCCTGTACTATGGAACATCACGAGTAAAGCTGATATACGCTGATAATATCATCAAGTCCACCAAAACGTATCATTTAAAAGTGGTGATTCTCGTCTTTCAGTTGATAATTATGTGATCATATAACTGACAAAGTCATTGTAATATGGACAGTGTTTGTCGTTGTCGCGCACGGGAACCGTCTGCCAATAAGTAATTTATTAAAACAGGTCTCGTGTTACATTGTACATGTAGTGTATTTTCCTCTGGACTGCCGCAGCCGCATCAATGCTTCATACATTCGGTTGGACTTTAAAAGAACGAGAGCAAGTTGTCAGGGGATGTCGGGGGGGGGGGAGGATGGAGGTGGGGAGGGGAGGGAGGAGGATGTAAGGGGTGAGGGTGGGGGGTGGGGGGTGGGGGAGGGATCGCCTTGTTTGTGTAGTATGCATTTTACAGGCGATACAGATTGTCACTTCAACTAGTGATGAGGCGCCGAGCGTTTCTCGAAAATTGGAACAGGAAGGCGGGGTGCCAATAGTAAAACCACACAGCAAGTTTCTACTTCCCTGTCACTGGGACTGCACGCGTACATCAGAAAGAAAATACCATCCCCATCCGCAGATTTCCCTCCGCACCCCCACCCCCCCCCCCTCCTCCCCACCCCCCCACCCCCTCACCAGTTTCAGGGTCACAACGTCCACCTACAAGGTTCCGCGTTTTTAAAAAGGTGTCAAGGTCACAAGTGTCTGGTCATAAGTGAACCTTTGGACTGTTTTAAGGGAGAGGTGATCAGATGCTGCAAGTGTGTGTGAGGAGGCGGGGGTCGGGGGTGGGGGTGCGGGGTACGAATTAAACGCCCATAGTGTACGTTGTGACGGACCATCTAATTAAGATGAGGTATAGGTAGCAGGGATTTTCTGATCGTTTCGTGCAACTGAAGAACATGCATCTGCACTTAAGGAACAAAAATCTCAGGTGACCATCTGCCCCCCCCCCCCCTTCCAAAAAAAAAAAAAAAACAGAGAGAGGGAGTATGGTTGTCATGTAAATGCAAGACAAATAAAGCCATGCCCTGCCTGTCTCTGCATGATTCAATTACGTTGCCATGCATGTCCAGACATTTTATGCTGTTGTTTTCCTCGGGGCATTGCGTTTGGGACAAGGAAAGATGAACCGTGCGATGATAGGAGCTTTAATTGCGGAGCGACTCTGCGGCATGTTGTGACGTCACTTCAACTTCCCCGTTAGCCCTCTGCTGACAAGTGCAGGTCGTGACCTCGGAGTGAGAATAGGGTCACGGCGCATGCGTTGTCACGCTGCTGCAGTTCATGCGAACTATGGACGCACACTGGAGTTCAAAAAGAAAAGCACCAGATTTGTTTCTTACTTTGACACTGTCACACACAAAAAGTTGCACCCAAAGTGTGCTTCAGATAAATGTATGATTTACATTGACGTTGTGGGCAATCAGTGTTTACTGAATGCTTGAAAGCCGAGCTCTCTGAAAAACTGTTAGATGAATCGAGTCATAACATCAGATGTCGCTATTTAGGTCAGCGCGGGTTAGCCGGAGCGGGGCAAATAACATGCAGGCAAGTGTGCTTGGTCTGTTCACAGCCTGACTGTAGATTTGCGGTGCGCCCAGAAACTGAAGCAGTATGGCTGTCCTTTGTGTCTGATTTTTTGAAACATTGGATTCATACTGGCGCAAAGTTATAACTTGAAAACGATCGCAATGTCTGAATACAGAATCATTCCATACGCAGTAAATCGACAACTCCGACCCCCTTCTCACCCCTCGCCCCACCCCCGTACCCCACCCCCTTCAATCTGTGTTAGGTAGTATCTAGTTCTTTTAAGTAATAATAATAATAATAACTGGAGTTTTGTCTGGGCGCTTTATCCTATTCCTTTAACTGGCTCAAAGCGCCGCGAGCCCGCACGCTCACGTGAATCCCACGCATTCTCTCACACTCTGGGCATGAACACATTACACTCACGTGGTGCGAAAGGTTAGCTCAGCTATTTAAGTACATGTCAATGTCCATATACCGTATCACTTCATTCCGACGCAAACGGTGTTACCGACAGCTTCTTTATGTGCCACCCCCCTCCCTCCCCCCCCCCGTCCCCACCTCCACCCCTGTGTCAGCTCCCATCTACATGTAGTTTCTGTACATGTGCTCCAGATTCGCGTCCCTTTTAATCTGCTTCTTTGTCAGTACGCCTCGAATGAGTTCCGTCTGAAGCACTCGTCTCGCCCAAGTCTCATCCTTCCTGTCACGAGAGTCTATACTCAGCCTAGGCGTCTGCCATCGCTCCTTCCCATAACTTGAAGCGCTGACTACTGCTCCGGGGGATCCCAACAGTTTATGCATAATCGAACACGCCATAACTCGTCATCACAAAAATCCCCAAACTTCCCAGTTTAAAAACATATGATTCATCAGTTTTTGTGACATCTTCCTCCCTGATGTTTTTTTTAATTATTATTTTTTTTGCGTCTTCCTGCCCGATTGTGTGTGTGTGTGTGTGTGTGTGTGTGTGTGTGTGTGTGTGTGTGTGTGTGTGTGTGTGTTCAGACTAGCTTGTACTGTCGTTTTCCTGTTTAGCTGAAACTGGTCTGACACGGTAGTACGTGCTTTTGGATAAAGAAACCATCTTGGTGACAGCCCAACCGCTCAGTACGTGTGTATACATCTTGGAAAGCACGCGCCAGTTAAATACTTTTACCTTACGTTTTTTTTTTTTTTGCCGTACCCCCTACACCCCCCCCCCTCCCCTTACACCTTACAAAAATAAAAAATCCCCCCCCCCCCTCAAAAAAAAAAAAAAAAGGAAAAAGAAAAGAAAACAAAAGAAAAGCCTCAACAAAATGGTATTCTCTGAAACTTTTTCAACGTTAAAGAAGAGAAGAAAATGTACCGCATTTCGTGTTTCAAGCCTCGGTTTGGCGTTTTCCAAGTCTCGTTTTCAGACAAACCGCCACCTAGGTAGTTTATGGGTGTAGTGGACTCGTCGCTATGCGGCACGTCGCGTGTTTACGCCGGCAGGAATGCCATTGTTCTTCCATGCTACGATTCCGCTCCATAAAAGACAAATTCTACTGATTTCTCCTCTAGTACTACACCAGCCTTTCCCACGAAGCAGGTGCTGTGCGTCCTAGTGACTTTTGTTTTTCTTTCTCCATGTTCAAAGCAATCTTTTGGCCGCTGTAAAATTCGTTATCGTGACCAATCTGCCCGCAACTTAGGTGGTATTAGTTCTGCTTGCACGGCGGTCGCCGACGCAAGTTATTTGCTTATGTCGGGGAAGGGAAATAAAGTTATGTTTTGGGGGCTGTGAGTTATAAACTCTAGCCAAACAGTCGGAAATGAAACTACGGTGTTACGACTAAGCATGTTTTCTTTTCCTTGTTTCTGTGCACTGAAAGGGGGTGGGTAGGGTGGGGGGGAGGGGGGTATTACGCAATTATATTTTTCACTTCACGGTGATTCAGCGTAATTTTGTGGAGAGGGAGGGGGGGGAGAGAGAGAGAGAGAGAGAGAGAGAGAGAGAGAGAGAGAGAGAGAGAGAGGTGTGCTTAGGAGTTTAACGTCCTTTTCCACCACGTATGGGTAATATCAACGACGGGGCAACGAGAAACAGGCCAGCACAGATATTGGGCCCCAGTCGGACTTCGAACTCACGTCCTGAGCATTGAAAGTCCAACGCTCTACCATTCGGCTATCCCGGCTCCCCGCGAGAGAGAGAGAGAGAGAGAGAGAGAGAGAGAGAGAGAGAGAGAGAGATCCCGGTACCCCTCTAAAAACAAACTGTGACGAAAAAAAATAAAAATTCTGACAGGCCCTGAATCAGAATGTCAGGACAGTTTATCAACAGGCAAGTTAATTACATTGACACACGCCTCACCTCAGAGTGGGAAATCCCAAGGGAACATTAGTGAAAACCAGCAACATAACAGTGGCCGTTTGGAGCAATAGGATGAGGTGTGTGACAGATCCTAAATGAGGAACCTGTTGAAGTGAACATCAACACAGAAGGCATGCCGTCAGTGTCAGATTCACACTTTAAAGGGCCGTGACTTTGGACAAACAAGTCCCAGAAAGGTGTTTAAAATGCTGTATCTAGTGCGCCAAGAACTCCCATAATCTTGTCTTAGGGCTACTCTCTTATCTTTTTCTTTAGTATGCAAATTGGTTGTCACATGACAATAACCCCTTGATATGACCTATCCAGTAGACTTACGTTTTGGCTTATTTTTTTCAGTAACGACGGCCCATAGGACACTCTTCTACTTCACACACGTGAAACAAAAACAAAACAACAACAACCACAACAAAACACAAACACTGCAATGAATGTTAGTCCATATAAACTGCATTCTTAAGGTTTGTGTTGAGAAAATTCAATGCCCTAACAACATATTCGATTTGGTGGAACATATACTTAATAAAAGTGGTGGAGATCCCAGGAAGACAGAAATAAGGAAACCCAATAACTAAAGACAAAGAGTACAAAATGTTTGTAGAAGGCATTCTGGAGGTTTCTGTTGAGAAAATTCAACGACCTAGAGATCATGGGAGAAAACAAAAAGGAAATCCCCCCCCCCCCCAAAAAAAAAAAAAAACCCACAGAAACAAACAAGACCCCCCCCAAAAAAAAACAACAACAACAACAACAAAAAAAACACAAAAAAAACAACAAAAAAAAACAAACAAACAAACAAACAACAACAACAACAACAACAACAACCCACCAAAAAAACAAAACAACCCCAACAACAACCAAAAACAAAACAAAACAAAACAAAACAAAACAAAACAAAAACGACAACCAAAGACAAAGACTACAAAATAAATAATGGTGCCTGTGAGGCATTCTGGTTTCTGTTGAGAAAATTCAGTGGCCTAACAACTCTTTTCAACTGGTCGATTTCTGGTCGCACTACTCAATGGCAACGCTACCATGAAACCCAAACAGCCCCACACAAAGGCGAGCGAAGGAAAACAGTGTCGTGCCATACTGATGAGTACTATAAGGCCGCGCGGACACTTTGTGCAAACATGTGATCAACCATTGTGATGACAGCAAGTCACATCAACAGCTCCCACGGCCCAGCCGACTCATCATCTCCGGGAATTACGGCTGGCAGTTTTTATTTTATTTGTTTTGTTTTGTTTTTGAGAACCTGGTCTCTTTTGTCTTGTTCTGAACACGCTTGTTTGTAGGCTATAACTGTGAGGGGAATGGGGGGGGGGGGATACGGACTAGTAAAGAGAGAGTTACTTGCGCAGTGAGAAAGGATGAGAAAACTCTACATAGGGATTTACGGCCGTTTTTGAGGATCTCTCCTCCTCTTTCGTCTACTGACTGAGAAGGAGGCGGGGGAGGCGGGAGATGTGGGTTGGAGTCAGGTGGGGCGGGCAGCGTACTGTCGAGAGGCGGGAGATGTGGGTTGGAGTCAGGTGGGGCGGGCAGCGTACTGTCGAGAGGCGGGAGATGTGGGTTGGAGTCAGGTGGGGCGGGCAGCGTACTGTCGAGAAAGCTGATTGTGAAATGAACTTGAGGAAATTCTACGTAGGGAATTAGGGAATTACGCCTGTTTAGGGGAAACCTCACCTTCTTCTGCTGACTGAGAAGGCGTGTGTGTGTGTGTGTGTGTGTGTGTGTGTGTGTGTGTGGCGGGGGGGGGGGGGATGGGGGTAGGGGAAAGGGTTGGAGGATGTATTCTGCTATGTATAACAACGACAGTGCTCGACATACACTTATACAGAAACAAATTTTCAGTGATACAGTTCAACGAATAAGAATATATACATGGCACCAGCAGTAATCAAGGCACATCTGGCAAAGACTTCATTTTTTTAGGGAAGTCTGCTGGGTTATTTACAATTTAAAAAATGCAGATTTTGTACCTCTGTAAATGTTTGCAGACCGCATACAGTTGTGGGATATCTTAAGCCTCTTGTCCATGTACGTACATTATCTAGAATACAGCAATGACAAGTGTTTTTTTTTTTTCCTCTGTTCAGGCTGTTTTAAGTGAATGACCAAAAAAATCAAAATAAAAAATAACCCAGTACAGTTGCGAACTTGGTGTTTAGGTGAAAATATCTGGTGAGTCAAAGGCACTTTCGGTGAAGGAAAATGAAGTCAGACAGAACATGAATTTTTTACCATGTACCTTGTCACCTTTCAAGCCAACAGTTCAAAACGTGGCGGTAAGTGCCGACACAAAACTCGAAGTGTCGAACTCGTAAGGATCTTGCAACTGACCGTAGGTTTCCGTCAGACTTGAGAAGCCATTCTCCCCCTGCATACTGACGTCATCACCGGAAGTACCGCCGCAGTCCAAGCTTTCGCTGTAACTGGACTTATGCGATGCAACAGTTTCGCTAGGAGACAACGTCATGTTGCTGTCTTCAGTCAAACATGACGTCGATTCTTGGTCCAGTGGCGTCATGGTGTGACCTTTTGACGTCATAGTTTGGTCGGGCAGTGTCGGGGTGCTGTGGTCGTACACGCTGCACATGGCGTAAGAATACGCGGCGTAATCTCTGTGATACGCGGCGGGGTCATGGTAATACATCGGCGTGTTGCAGTGTTCGTAGTTGGCCCCGCGGTACAAGAGATTGGGGCCGTAGAGATACTGGTCAAATTCGCTCACGTCCACGTCTCCGAGCCTCTCGATTTCTGAAAACCGCTCCAACGGTCCGCTGCCCCCTTGGTGGTGGTCTGAACCAGACTTGGAGGCGTGGGCGCTGTTCGTCGCGTATTCCTGGTGGCTCAGCTGACCACCGGGCATCGGTTGCTGATCTCCGTGGAGAGGGACGTTGTTGTTGTTGTTGTTGTTGTGAGTGAGGTTGATGTGGGTGGCGGACGGGGGCGGGGGGAGGTAGACTTCCGTTCTCGTCTGAACTTGACACACGACGGCGGGCTGGGGGAGGTGCCTGAGACGGGGAGGGACGTGGCAGGTGGAGTCACCGTCTGACGTGATGGGGAGGTTGGCGGTGGTCATGGTGGTGGCAGACGTCTCGTACTTGATGTGGGTCAGGGAACCGCGGCGCGGCTGCGACACCAACGACCTGAGGGTCACGAGGTTGTCGCAGGTGGAGGACAGGTTGGTGGACGTTGGCGTGAGACTGTAGTCGTTGTTGTTGTTGTTGTATCGGCCCAGGCCTGACGCTCGGCTCCCTGATCCACTACCGGCGCTGCTGACGTCACCTAATTTCGTGAGGCCGGAGTATGACGTCAGCGAGTCCACGTGCGGGCTTGACGACACGCGTCCTGGTGAACTCTGCGCGTGACCTTTGCCCTCCTCGCACTTGACGGGGAACTGAAAGACGCAGTCACCTCCGCCGCTTTCCATGGGCGACCGGTCGGGTGTAAGGATACCGGACACCAGCCCTCCCATGCCGCATGACGGCACGCTGTGACGCGCAGGGTCGTCATGGAAACCCGTCCTTGACTTGACCTTGGTGGGCGTTTTCTTGTCACCAAGGCGACGCTTCTTCTGCGACTCAGGGCTGGAGGGAGGAGAAGACTCGGGTGTGTGGAGAAGGTTACACAGGATCGGGGCGTGCGTGTCCCCCTTCTTCATGCTCCGGTTGGTTTTGTGGCTGCTGCCACCAGTGTCCAAACCCTCCCCGTAAGTTCTGTTCATCGCCAGTACATCGGAGAGGCTATCCATTTCTCCCTTGCCTCCCGTTGCACCACCAGACTCATCAAAACCCAGCCCATCTTTCGCGGAGGAGCGGTCTGAAGAACCCGGGAAGCTTCCGAGCGTGCCTGAAGCAGGTCCAGACGTCATGCCGAAGTTTGCCGAAGTGTCACATTTCCCAGCCTCGTGACGGCCCGACATAACAAGCGTGCGTTTGCAGACTCGCTTTGGGTGTTTCCGTCGCCGAGGTCGGTATTTGTAGTCGGGGTGATCCTGCTTGTGTTGCTCGCTCAGTCGCTCGGCTTCCTCCACGAAGGGGCGTTTCTCGTCCACCTTCAGGCTCCGCCATTTTTTGCCTGCAGACGACAACATAAAGTCAGGTGAAAATACCTTACAAGAAAGATTTTAAAAAAACCCACAATAGATGAAATAAACGGTTTGAAGCAATCTCCTTTCACTCAAAGAAATTCGTTTCTGAAAAAAAACCCGACTATTTAAAAAAAAAATCGGAAATAATGTCACAACTCGCAAAAGACGACCACAAGTACTCCACTTTTGGAACTTCAAACCGTAACTCCGTCAATTATTAATTTTATACATACAACCTCTCAGATGCCATACAATAATCTATGGGATTACGAATATGAAGTTCCGCTTTTCCAGAATAACTCTCACTACTTAAGTTATAAACAACAACATTTTGCAAATGGAATAATGACGTATAAAAAAAGAAGAAGAACAAAACAAGCAGCCTAAAGATTATTCTCCACAAACTAATTCCAGAAACTGAAGACTTATTTGTACCACCAAATGTCTGTAAATTTTAAACGCTAAAAGCGTTCACAACAAAATGTGTTTTTCACAGCACGGTCGCATCCTCGTCCTCACAGTGAGCGTACACACTGTGGTACACGTTTACACTTGCCGTCTGTATTAGCTGTCTTCTACCAGCACAGCTTCTTCTAGTCTGGGGCAGTGCGTTGTCTAGAGTATAGGCAGTTACTATCGGGGGACTTGGGTTACCATCATGCTCACTATCTTGACACGATGACCTTTCCCATTCACACCAACTCCTCTCTCTCTCTCTCTCTCTGTCTCCCCCTCTCTCTCTCCGTGTCTCTCTGTGTCTCTCTTTCTGTCTCTGTCTCTCTCTCTCGCTTTCCCCGTCGCCATGTAATGTCTTTGGGACTAGATAACGGCGTTCTTCGTCTTGTATGCATTCAGTTACATTAATTTGCTGTGCTCTTGTTTATTTGTCGCTGTATACCAACAGTACAAATAAGGGGTTCCCGGTGAAATATATGTACCGTTAAGGAATGGTAAACTATGGACGAGGTCTTACTGTTCTCGCTTTTCTATTCAGACTAAGTGCGTCCATGTGTATAAATATGCAGGAGAATTAATCGATGAATGAATTCAGCGAACAACAATATCAAGACCAACAAGATTTTTAACAATGTGAGTCGTTCACTTGTTTGTGGACTCTGGTTTTCCGGTTAACACAAGAACGTATTCATTTTCTGGTTTTCCGGTTGCCACAAGAACGTATTCATTTTCTGGTTTTCCGGTTAACACAAGAACGTATTCATTTTCTGGTTTTCCGGCTAACACAAGAACGTATTCATTTTCTGGTTTTCCGGTTAACACAAGAACGTATTCATTTTCTGGTTTTCCGGTTAACACAAGAACGTATTCATTTTCTGGTTTTCCGGTTAACACAAGAACGTATTCATTTTCTGGTTTTCCGGCTAACACAAGAACGTATTCATTTTCTGGTTTTCCGGCTAACACAAGAACGTATTCATTTTTTCTGTATGCGCTGAAACTTTCTAGACGCTGAGGACTGACAGTATCAAATACACCGCTTCGCACTGCTCAGATTTTGCTTTCAAAACTCTATCTGAAAATGATCAATTGTGAAGCAGACGACAAACACTTAGTGAGTGAGTGAGTTTTTGGGGGCTGAACGCCGCGCAAGCAGACAAACACTGAAACAACTGCAGGTTTCCAAGGGGTGGGTGGGTGTTTGGGAGTTTAACGTCCTTTTTCCACCACATACGGGTGATATCTAAGACGGGGCAACGATGAAAAGCCAGCACAAATATTTGGCCCCAGCCGGGATTCGAACTCACGACCCGAGCATCGGAAGTCCAACGCTCGGCCATTCGGCAGGTTTCCAAGCACATACAATGGAATAGATGAAAGTATATGGACAGTATATGCGCAAATAACGCTAAGTCAGCATAGTTTGCACCCTTGGGCCGTATCGGGCGAACTATATCAATGCAGCCACGCTCATTTAGTACACTTCGCCGGCTTAGTTTGGTTTAGGGTTAGCCTGGCTCACGCCACTGTGACATGGGAGACGTTTTTGTTCAAACAAATATTGAAACACACTCTGGAAAAAAATTAGGTTAAAGGCATGTTGTAGCCGCATGTGACACGAGAAACACGGAAAAAACACCATGTTCGCTGTGGGTTTTTTTTTCGGACTAAAAACACTCTCGTGTGACCTCAGCCTTAGATTTAGGGTTAGGGTTAGGTTTAGGGTTGGGGGTTACCTTGTGGTAAAAGGTGCAATCGCTATGTTGTTACAGCCGGCCGCAGTGCATTTACACGATGTGCAAATGGCACAAGGGGGGCGAGCCATGTCAACGCAAGTAACACTGCAGTTTCCAGTACATGTATAACGGCTACCACATTGTGATAGGTGCATTTCTAAAATAGCAGAATCCGGTGAAGCGTTATAACAACGATCGTAGTTTGGCTTAACCCTGCAGTAAGTAGCTAAAATAAGCGAGGCTGTGTGTCCTTGAGACAGGACCGGGGATTTTTTTTTTTTTTTTAACCCCGGTTATCGGCGGCACACAGGAGGCAGGAACCTGACTAAAGACAGGTAGGCAAGGGAGTTATCTCCCATCCCATCTCGTTATCTCCCTCGCCCTCTCTGGTTCGTATCTATAATGACCTTGAACGTTGCGAAACAGAGCACTATGACATGACATGACTGAACATGACACGATACTCGTACGGGCGGTGGAGTGGTGGTATTTGTAACAACTCTTGACATCAAACGTTCGAGTCCCGCTTTGCATGGGATATCGGATTTTGTTTTTCACCTCTAGTATTTGGCATCGTTCGGTGCGTTGAAAATGTTCAGTCCACGAAATTAAATAAACAAATAAATACCACCCCCCCCCACACACACACGAAATTAAATAAACAAATAAATACCCCCCACCCCACCACCCGAAAAAAAATCCAAATCCCAAAACTTGAGCAGGCAAGCTGATTTTTGAGTGGACTTGGCTAGACATCGTGGGGTGGGGTGGGTGGGTGTTTGGGAGTTTAACGTCCTTTTCCACCACATACGGGTGATATCAAAGACGGGACAACGATGAAAAGGCCAGCACAATATTTGGCCCCAGCCGGGATTCGAACTCACGACCCGAGCATTGGAAGTCCAACGCTCTACCATTCGGCCACCCCGGATCCCCGCTAGACCTCGTGAGTACTGGCGAGAATTATTCATTTAATTATAATTAGCAGATATCTTTGGTCGACCCGTGTACGTCTCGTCATCTAGAAGTCAACCAACGGCCTACTTCATTCAATAAAGCTGAGTGTACCTGTTTGTCTACTATGACCTCGATCAGATCAAAAAATATTCACACCTAGAATAATACCCACTATCATGTTGTTTGTCCAAATACCGCTTTGTGTTTTATCAGTTCACACCTTGCCGACTTCGATAACCTCGCCACAAATGACAACAGCAAGTGTCAAGGACCAATCGTCATTCGACATACATTTCCTAAGCAGGTCAGACTTTGAGCCAGACGGGCAGTGTTAGAATTTCTCCTCTCGAAGCTTTTTTGCACATGTCATGGGTGAGCCCGAAAAATCTACCTCAACCCTGAGGTACCTTGCGTTATGTTCCTAAAGACGAGGGTGAGTGGGTGGGTGTTTGGGAGATTAACGTCCTTTTCCACCACATAAGGGTAATATCAAAGACGGGGCAACGAGAAAAAGGCCAGCACAAATATTTGGCCCCAGCCGGGATTTGAACTCACGACCCGAGTAAAGACGGGGCAAGGAAGAAAAATCCAGCACAAAGTTTTGGCTCCCAGCCTAGTACAAATTCTACCGTCCAGGCAGATTCTGAAGGCGACAAAAGGCAATGTGAATGATGTTCATTACGACAGTATACGCCTTGAAACTGCTTGGCAATCGCTGTAGCCATTGCCGCTACTGTGTTTTTGAAGTAGTTTAGCAATGATAAGATACAGAAGGCAGGGCTGCACTCTTTATCTTTTATCTTTGAAAAATAAACTTTTATTTCATGTTTTTCATTCAACGTCCGCATGGCATCGACCCTGAAGACTGAATCTCAGTCAACTTGGACGGTTTGATGGTCAACTGACCAGGGCTTTCAGCTTGGCTTTCAGTCCGCGCCAATCCAATGTCCTAGCTCGGGGGTGTGTACTCCATGAGAAAAGTTCATGCGCGTTGCCCGTAGAAATATATATATACCAGATAGAGGAAACAGTAGAGAAAGAGAAAGAAGTAAATTCTTTGTGTTGCCAATCTGAACCTCCTTTGGGAACGGTGAGGGGGGAGGGGGGAGGGGGGGGAGGGCAAGCCAGGTGACTGAGGGCATGGGAAAGCAGACTGATTGGACATATCAAACTTCCTGAAAATTTCCGGACTCCATTTAGCTCCAGACTTTATGGCTCTTCACTTTCTCAGTTGTTTAATTAATTATTTCTCTCGTACTGACGCGCGGCGCAAGCACCAAGGCCCCGCCGGCGGCGGGGGCGGGGGCTGAACTTGAAAGGCATTTAAGGCACAGACTGACGCGCACTGACTGACTGATTCACTGACTGACTGACTCAGTGACTGGCTAACCGTGTCCAGCCATTCACAGCACACGGTCGGCCATTTTTATCGCGACAACAGAAGGTGAAAACCAACACCTCCCCCTTCAGACAGGCTGAGAGTGAGAGAAGCACTTCACGGTACTCAGATACTGTCTCTGATTTCACGGAAGCCCACCACAAAATCACTGCTCGCCATACTCACTCGCACTCCCAATCGGTTACCACACGGGGGTTAAACTAAATGGCTGCCTCCAACCGAAGTGCTACTGACTCTCGCTGCGAAAGTTTAGACGATGGTTTCTCTCAAATACAGTCATATTTCTGAAATCTGGGCCCGCATGTAAAAGTCGGTTAGGGAGTTTAGCCCCGGATCAGAGTCTAACCTCGAACTAAACTAGCTCTAGGGTTAAATTTTCTGATGTTTTTTGGTTTTCAGTCAGGAAGCGGGTCCATCCCAGCAAGGTGCCTATGCCGTTATAGAAGGATTTTTGTCTTTCTTCGCTTCCTTTTTTATTTAATTTTGTTTTGGGGTTTCTTTTGTCCTAGTTTGGGTTAGGCCCGTAGCCGTGGGTTAAATTAACCTCGAGTTTTACATACGGGCCCTGAGCATTAACGGGTTTGTGTTCTGTTGAAAAGGAAGGTAACTGTTCGATAACGGACCAAACTGTGGCACTCTCATTTGTTCGTTTGACTCACCAAAAACCAGCACTGACTTCATTTGACCATTTTCACTTGAAATCTGAGTGGCCGGCAGCTCCGCCGGTTTTACAACTGAACGGACTTCGGTTTCTCAGTTGTTCACAGCGATCGTTTCTCGAGAAGCCACTGTGACCTTCCTTTGCGAACATATCCGCACAACAGCTCACAGACCCGGGGGCTTATCAGTGCAAAATAATATTCGTGCGGTCCGTTTTCCTCGTCACTGAGTTGCCCTGTCTTTGATATCACTGTCCTTACCGGTGGTGGACTCGGAAAGGTAGTTAAATTCCCAACACACCCATCCACCCACCTGGTTTATGCTCAGACTTCAGAAACATGACTTCAGTTCAGAGGTTCGGTATCAAAGTTTGTCGTCGCCGGAAACGTTTGAAGCGAGAGTAGCACTTCGTTCGACCGCGGCCATTTTGTTTAACCCCCGTGTCCCGGCACGCCGATTATGCCAAGTTCTTGAAGTCGGACTGGTCATGGCGGCTTTTCCCAGTCCTCTATCAATTCCATATTTCTGACAGACCGGCGGGGGTTGAATTTCATCAGACACAAAAGCCGCTTCGCAGTGCATCTGTAGCTAACCGGCGCTCGCTCTGTGTTCAAACGACAGAAGGCTGCTGGCGATTGCGTGGTACAGATCAGATCAGCATGCGCCAGTCTCGGTTTACTCTTTCTGGCGGAACTGACTTTCGGTCTCGGCTTGCCCTCCAAGAGCTCGGTCACTGACAGCCGAACTGACAGCGCGGCCTGTGCCTGGTTCACGTCGAGCTCTTCCAAGTCTCGAGCTCTCCCAAGTTTGGTTCTCACTGTGGCACGGTTTGACCTCCGACACCGCGCTCTGACCTTACCTGACCCGGCTTCCTCGCGCCGTGCCCACAGCGACACCTTGTGTGGGAGTCAGCGCCACCTATGTAAGTGCTTTTTTTAAGAGCGCAGTCTTCAAAGTTCAAAATAACCGTCCTGTGAGAAGCGTGTGAAGTCTTTAATACTACATGTAGTTTTTGTGTGTGTTGGAAACTCCTCGTATTCGATTACTTTCGCTTGAAAAAGAGAGAGAAAAAAATTGTCACGTGTAGGAGTCAGAACCACTGACCTACTATAAGCAAGTGCTTCTTAGTGTGTTATCCTCAAAGTTCAAAATAACCGTTCTTTGAAAACCGTGTGAAATCTTTATAATTATACGTAGCTTCCCCCCCCCCTCTAAACTCCTTACTCACGCTTTAAAGAAGAAGAGGGGAAAGTTCTGATGAAGGCAACACGTTTGCCGAAATATCAAAGGCGTGAATGGCGTTAAGGGATCCCCCCCCCCTCCTCTCGTCTTTGGTTTCACCCTTATTTAGTAGAGCAAAACGTTCAACACTAAATCCAAATTTATCCTTTACCGAATGCATAAACAGAGAGCCCAGCAATGAAAGAAGTTATACACTGATCAAACAAACACAAAACTTTTTTTTTTCTGTAAGTGCAGCAGCTGTACGCAGAAAATGACCGAGATACTGCTGATTGTGTTCTTTCGTGTGAACCTCTAGTCTTTTTAGGGCAGACACTAGGTGTTGTGAGTGAAGGTGGGGGAGAGCGAAAGGAGGGGTGGGGGGCGGAGGGAGGGGGAGGGGTGAGTAGGGAGGTGTGGGTGGGGATGGGGGTGTTACTTAGAGAGGGAGGAGTGAAGCCGATACACGAGCAGGCTAACACTTGTCCGTGTGGAGAGTTACTTGATGACACACCGTGACAACCCTTCGCCCCATAATATATTTTGCCTAATGACACGAGCACTCTCTCTCTGTCTCTCTCTCTCACACACACACACACACACACACACACACACACACACACACACACACACCTGCTAGTAACCCGCTGACCGACGTGACTAACGCCAGGTGCAAGAACACGATTCAAACCTGCAAGCTAATCGGAAAGGCAACCAGTGCAATTTGTAACAGCTCTTGGGAGCAACCACTACCGAGCTGCACGGCAAAGCGTAGGGACTACCAATGCTTGGGTCGTGAGGTCAAATCCCAGTTGGAAACCTCAATGTTATGCTGGCTTTACTTGCTCCTTACTCCGGCAGCTTTGGTATCACGCTTGTAACGCGTTGAGAAAACACCTCCATCCAACCATCTAACCAATTAACCAATCAACAAACAAAGCAACTAACAAACATGACTTGGTCAGTCGGGATGGTTGGGTGCTCGGCTGTTTTCAGGTTTATCGTCCTTTTCCACCACGTAAGAGTGAAAACAAAGTTTGGAGCAAAGATGAAAAGCCAGAACAAATTTATTCTGGCTCCCAGTAAGGATTCAAACTCACGACCCAGTCGAAACGAGCCACTTGTGAGGGTGGGTGAGTGGGTGGTTGAGGGTTTAACGTCCTTTTCCACCACATATGGGTGATATCAAAGACGGGACAACGCGGAAAGACCAGCACGGATATTTGGCTCCAGCCGGGAGCAATACAACGACAGTAAATCGCAGACCACATTGCTTGACAAATTTCCGACTTGGCTGCACTTGACACAAACATCTGGACAGAAACTGTCCAGAACAGTCTAGTCACCCAAAAAGCATTCAGTCACGTGATGGATGGCTTCACGAGATAAAACCAAACTCAATGCCGCCACACAAACAGATTTTTTTTAATTGCACTCAGCTGCTCTGTACATATCACTGTCATGTCCTTGGCATACAGTAACGATAAGAACTGATATGGTAAGTAATCTTATCGTAGTCGATGTCTGTGGAGCGAGATCTGACTAAGAATGCAAATACGAGCAGAGTTTAGTTTTTGGCACCTGCACTGTAAATGAAAAAATATGTTGTTGGCGATTTGGAGGAGGAAAATATGGAACTAACCAGGAGTAGCTTATTCATATTAGCTGTCTGTCGAGGGAAGACTGACAAAAAAAAAAAAGAAAGAAAAAGATTCATACGAACAGATTTTTCTTCTAGAGTTGCATTGTACAATTATAAGGTTACTATAATAATTTATGCCAAGGACATGACCATGATATTTGTTTTTGTGGCGACATTGAGTTTGGTTTTATCTCATGAAGCCATCCATCACGTGACTGAATGGTTTTTGGGTGACTAGACCGTTCTGGACAGTTTCTGTAAAGACCTTGGAGGAGAGAGAATATGGTAAGTAATTTGAAGCTTATCATATTCGGTGTCTGTCGAGGGAGATCTGACTAAGAATGATATAGTTACGACCTCCCCCCCCTCCCCTCCCCCCCCCCTTTTTTTTTTTTTTGGCAGCTGCACTGTGAATGCAGTGTCCTTAGAGGAGTGATCTGAAGGTTATCGTAGTCGTTGTCTGTGGAGAGGGAGGTCTGACTAACCTACTAGTAACCTGGCCTACGGAGACTGCATCAGTGACGACGTGAAGGCATGCTGAACTTTCCCTTACCCCAAAGACACGTTCACTCAAGGACTGGCACAACCAGACAAGGCCAGGCTTGCTTTTTTTCTTTCTTTTTTTCCCTACCATTTTTTCTTCATGCCCACTGATAAGAGCGACAGTTAACAAAACACTGTAAGCAGATACACAGAGAGAGAGAGAGAGAGAGAGAGAGAGAGAGAGTACTGTGACTCTACGGCACTAAAGTGTGCCTCCATACTCTTCCAGATCATTCTTCATAGTTTTCTAGACCAAACATTTTGATGTTGCTGGTGATGTTGTACTGCTACTTGGAGCCGCAGTTCACACGGTGTCAAACTGTCAAACATGTGTTAACCGGCCCCCGTAGTGTAGTGGTTAGCACTTCGGACCATGGACCGGGGGACCTGGGTTCGATTCAGTCCCAGCCGTGGCAAGCGGGATTTTGTTTGAAACAGACTGATTTCACTGAATGGTCATTAACACGCACAAGATCAAACTTTGTCATTATCTTGCCACTGTAACTTCATATCGCCACCCTCCACAATCCACATAACGACCTACAAATTATCTCTCTTAACATTTTTGGTGATCAAAACCTTTCGGCCGTCGTTTGTAGCTCAGAACTGAAAGCTCAGATCAGGTTGAAATTTAACACAGGTCTCAGTGGCACCATGTTTATTACGCTATGGAAAGCTCTATATGATTCGTGCCAAAACAACGACAACAATAGCAAACAGCAGCAACAAATCCTAGCAAATGCATGTTTTAAGAGAACAAAGTGAGGGTGAGCGGTGGTCTAATAGGTAGCGCGTCGGATTTAGCCGCTGCGCTACTGAACGACCGTCACCAATGTCATGGAGATGAAGCGTGGGTTCGAGCCCAGGTCGAGCTTGTGATATGTGATACCGGTTTTTCCTGGCTGCCGGGCTGCTCATCGGGGGTTTCTCTCCGGGTTATCCGGCTTTCCTCCCCCAGCAAAATTGTTGTAAAAATGTATAAAAAGAAGAAGAAAAAAAAGATAGGTATTGGGTGGCGCTGCACCGCGGCGACGCGCTTCCCCCGGGGGAAGCAGCCCGAATTTCCCGAAAAGGACAATAAAGTAGTAGTAGTAATACGAAAGAACTTTACTTTCCAACGGAGCAGATCCGGACAAACCTTAGTCATCTACAGTCTGTCATTGCTACAACTTTTAAGACCTAGAACACGACTAAGGACATTTTTCTCACAGCGGTAAAAGGTAAATTTATGGACCGTTTCCAAAATTTTCCGTTTCTATAAACTACGCAGCAAACTCATTCTACTTCGACTCCTAAGAGAGAGAGAGAGAGAGAGAGAGAGAGAGATGATGATGATGATGATGATGATGATGATGAAACCTTTATTTCAGGAATGGATTGTTAGGCACTGGAAGGCCTCTCTTATACACTGTCCTGCTAACACTACCATAGACTATTCAACTAAGTATTAGGACCACATTAAACCAGAATCTATGTGGCAAACCAAGGGGATTACAAGAAAATAAGCAAGGAGAGAGAGAGAGAGAGAGAGAGAGAGAGAGAGAGAGAGAGAGAGAGAGAGAGAGAGAGAGAGAAAGAATTTCATAATTTAGTAGTTGACTTGTTAATCGTGACCAACCAAACTTTCAATGAACTACAACTCCATGAACTAAACTCCATAACTCCATGATCAGACCAAGCCTCCAAGACAAGAGTTTTTCCCACCGGCGTTCAAAACGGTTCCCGCACACTAAGCAGCACTGACAGCACTCTGTAAATTGGTGTCCACTAAATCTTCCTGATAATCGTTGTGCATAAACCCGTCAGCTGTCTGATATCCACACATAAATTATTCTAGCCTCGATTGCACTCTCGCTTTGCCACGTGGCCTAAAAACGCCTGATGGTACATGGTACGCTCGCGTAAAAAAAAAAAAAAGACAAAGAAGGAGAAGAGGGGAAAAAAGAAGAAGACAAAAACCACATACTACAAAGAGGGCTGAGTTTCAAGCGTTATGGACGGCCTGCGCCGAGGAAGGTCAGACATGGGAAGAAGTCTTAGACGCACGTTGAATGAGCAAGGCCTCGGCATGGTCAGATTCCACGGATCGCCTGCAGAACAGAGGCGTGCAAAGAGTGCCAAAGACACAAGCGGCCGATGGTCGAACCTACAAGGGCATGACACAGGGCCCGTGTGAATCAAACCAACACTGTAACTCTTTTCAAAGACGACAGAGGGGAGACTGATTACTCAGAGATGGGGTGGAGTGCGTATGGGCTTTTCTGAGCGCAGAGATACCATCTTGAACTGAACTAAAGTAATAATAATAATAATAATAATGAGTATTGTATAGGCGCTTTACCCAATTTCATGAATCGGCTCAAAGCGCCGCGAACTGAACCCAACACGCACGCTCACGTGAATCACACACATTCTGTCACACACTGGACATAAACACATTACAATCACGTGGTGCTATTTAAGTCTCGGAATTTAGAACTGCATTTATTTTTCAAATTTTGTGGGCTGAATATTTCCAAAGCAGAGGTGGAGGAAGCCGGAGTACCCGGAGAGAACCCCCGAAGATCGGCCCGAATGATAGGTGCCACGTGCGAGAAGGAAAAATACTTTGCCCCGAGTGGGACTCGAACCCCTGACCTCTCGCATTGGTGACAAGTCTCTTAAACACTAGACCACCGACCGCCCCGAACTGAACTGAACTGCTCAAATACAAGATGAGACGATCATACTCGATGAAAAAAAAAGTCGATCAACAGTTTACATCGTCGGTACATCCTCAGAAATAAAAAAAAGACTCCAAGCGTTTTAGGAAAAAACAAAAAAAACAAAAAACAAAAACAAACACCGTGAGAATACCAAAAAGTACCAATGAAATGACGATGCTCTCCTTGAAACCCAGATAATTCACGCTGTCTGTACATATTTCTCGTTTTGTCATTTGTCCCTCCAAAAAGAAAAGGCTCTGTAGCCGAAATATCTGGAACAAGGTTTTTTTTTGTTTTGTTTTTTTATAAACTTGTTGAATTTCTGGCCCGTACACGTACATCCATTTACAGACGTTTGTTTAAAGTGCGAGAGGTGAAAGGTTATCAGCCTCCTGAGGTTCCCAGAGAGCATTGTACAGGTTGAGGTAGCTATGGGCTGATCGTATCTGGTGATCGTCACGCCGGCGTAGTGTCACGAAGACTCACATGGCTAATCATACATGCATGTCCATGCGCGCAATGAGCCATGGCGAGCCAACACTCAGTGGAACAGTGTAAAACATAGAGTAGTCGCCAGTTCCCCACAGCGTTATTGTTTTTTGTTTGTTTGTTTGTTTGTTTGTTTCGAGGCGACCGGTGGTCTAGTCGTTAAGACACTTCGCCACCAATGCGAGCTAGAGGTCAGGTTCGAGTCCCGCTCGGGGAGGAAGAATTTTTCCTTCTCGTGGGTGGCACCGTTCATTCGGGCCGACCGTCTGTGGTTCTCTACGGGTACTCCGGCTTCCTCTCCCCTCTACTCTGAAAATGTCCAGCCCACATAATTTGAAAATAAATGCAATTCTACATTCCGAAACTTAAATAGATGAGCTTGGCCTTTCGCACCACGTCATTGTAATGTATTCATGTCCAGTGTGTGAGAGGATGCGTGTGATTCACGTGAGCGTGCGTGTTGGGTTCAGCTCGCGGCGTTTTGAGCCAATTCAAGAAACTGGGTAAAGCGCCCACAAAATACACAGTTCTTATTGTTATCATCATTAGAGATGGAAAGGAGGCGGAGGGGGGGGGGGGGGGGGTTGAGGGCGGTTGGGGTAGGAGAGGGAGGTAGCGGTGATGGTAGTGGGGAAGTTTCTGTTTGTCTGTTTGTTTGTTTGTTTCTGTGGTTGATTGATTGTAATTTGTCTTCATTACTGCCCAAACCTTGGTGGCTAAAAATGTTTTTGCCAGGGAGCTATTTTCATACTGCACTGCATTGTCACACTGGGCGTTCCGTTCCCACTACCGGTATTTCAGGTGGAGCTGATACAATACATACAGCCTGCCCACCTTCACAGCTAAACTTGTCATGAAGTGGCCGCGGGGCGTGGCAGGAGTTTGGGAGGGACCTGGAAATCTGGGTGGGCCGCTAGACAGATTGTCACAAATTAAATGGGTGCCCCCCCCCTCCTCTCCCCCCAACTCCCCCACCCCCCACAACTAGAAAAAACTTCAAATCTCTCTCTCTCTCTCTCACACACACACACCGTCACACACACACACACACACACACACACACACACACACACACACACACACACACACACACACACACACACCACTGACTACCAGACAAAACAAACTGTAGCAGAAAATACGCGGAGTTAAACGCACATTCTTCACACTGCAGCGAACATACAAAAAACATTTGTCAATAAATCTGGAAAGCACGAAAACCTTTTCCACGGCGTCTGTAGTAGGGGTTTAAAGAGGTGAAAGCGATTCTCTATGCAGTTAAAGAATTCGCTAACTGCTTATTGAAAATACTTGCAGCGTATAAACGAAATATCTGTGTGTATTTATTGCCCGTTTACGTAAGACCTGGACTGCAGTGGCTGACAAAGAACTCGCTCAGTTTTTGCCAAACTTGTCTCGCAGACACAACATACGAGTTTTCTGAGCCTAACTCAGTGTAACCTACATGTATTTAAAAAACCAAAAACTAATACACCCGCCCTACCTTCCCTCCCACCCCCTTCCCCCCCCCCCTTCAACCCCCCCCCCCCCAAAAAAAAAAACCCACAAAAAACAAAAAACCCAACAAACAAAAACAAAACAAGAAACAAACAAACAAACAAAGCAACAACAAAAAACAACAAAAAACAAAACCAAAAACAACCCCCCCCCAAAAAAAAAACAAAAACAAAAAAAAAACCCAACAAACAAACAAAACAGAACCACCACAACAAAAACACACGAAAAACCACCCTAACATAACGTTACTTTTGGTGTGGTTTTTTTCCTTCTTCTTGAAACTCTCTGATTTTCCCTTCACCTCTCTTTCATTTTCCCATCGGAAACTCTGCGCGCAGACTTTTTTTCTGGTCTGTGAATTTCTCAGTTTCAGATGTGCGCACCAGCAGTGTGTGTGTGTACAGTATTCAGCCAACTACATGACTGACTGGTTTGCTTGCTTGTTTGTTTGTTTTTCTTTTTCGTGTTTTATTAATTCTGTTATTTCTATTTTTTTTTTTCCCCCGCGGATTCCTCCTGCCATCTGTAAGGAATATCTCTACAGCAGGCAAAGAACAGAGGCGATACATAAATAAATAAATAAATAACCCTGAGGATGGTGGTAAGAACTGGGAATGAAACTAACTAACTGGCTGGCTGGCTTGCTGACTTACTGACTAACTGACTGATTGACTGGCAGACTTATTGGCTGACTGACTGGCTGACTGACTGATTGGCAGACTGATTGGCTGACTGACTGACTGACTGACTGACTGACTGACCAAACAACACGGTGGATAAGTGGTAAACTTTGGAGATGAACAACTCACCGAGAATCTTGCTGAGGTCGGCGTTGTGGATGTCTGGGTTCTCCGCGGCCAGTCTCTTCCTCTCGGACTTTGCCCACACCATGAACGCGTTCATCGGGCGCCTGATCCGCGGCTCCGACCTGCGAGAAGCGCCCGCCCGTCCAGACGGACCACCCGCAGCAGGGAGGTCAGGGGACGACCTGGCTGCCGCATTCCGGGCGGAGGAGAACTTCACCTCCATCCAGCCCGCCATGCTGGCCACGGGGTGAGGGGGGCAGTGGGGCGGGGGCAGCCCCGGGGGTGTCTGACCCTGATGGGGATGCAGGTGATGGTTGTGGTGGTGGTGGTGGTGGTTGTGATGGTGATGACCTTGACCTTGGAAGCCGTCGTGGAAAGACGAGGACAAGGCCATTGCCAGCGACGGGTGCGGGAACTGCGCGTCATGCTGCAGCTGCTGCTGATGTTGCTGCTGCTGTTGATGGTGGTGGTGCTGGTGGGTGTGGTGACGGTGGCGATGGGGTTGTTGTTGTTGCTGTTGCTGCCTCTGCTGTGGCTGGTGCCACGAACTGTTCGTGAAGTGTGGAGACGCGGGATCACTGAGGGAGGGAGAGGAATGCTGCAGCCCTGGGCTACCCCCGACTACGCCTAAAGCATAATCCACCCTAGGCAAGGACAGGGGAGGGCCAGACAGAGTGTGCAGGGGCTGAAGCGTGTTCATAGTCGTCGCTGCCATCGTCAGACAGGTCGTCGTCACGTTCGAAGGCGTTACTGAGGACAGAGAGAAACGTCAACATTGAATTTGTCCTCTGCAGAATGTTAATGGACAACTTCACTAATAGGAGGGTGTTTCATGAAAGAATGCACACCCAGTAAGAGGGGGTTTTGTGTAACCCAATCCAATCCAATTAGTCCTAATGTTCAAAATAATTGTTGGCTGACTGTTTGCTGGATTAATGCCTAATTTCCACCTAAGTACGGGGGACAACGAGGAAGAATAAGGCAGCTACAATATTTGGCTCCCAACTAGCTATGACTCGAACTCAAGATCTGAGCATTGGAAGTCCAACGTACCGATAGCTCGCCCCCCCCCCCTCAACCACACACACACACACACACACACACTGTTCACCAGCAATTCCGTGAAAGGCTTTGCGTATCTGGTTTAAAGATGTACAATTTAATAAGGGGGTTGGGGGGGGGGCAGGCGTCACAGAACCAAGACATCACATGGAGAGTAAAAAAAAAAAAAAAAAAATCAAACCTGAAAAAAAAAAGAGATTGTTTTTACGAGCATATCTTCAGGACTCCATATTGAAAACCCGACCGAACCAATCCCCCCCCCCCCCCCCCCCCCCCCCCTACACACGCACACACACAACCCTACGACATACAATTGCAATGCAAGCAAAAACACGACTGCACTCAAGCGCCCACATCTGACGTGCAAATCGCGACTCCTAGACAAAAGATCGTCCACGGTAAACAAGAGATACGTTATCGTCTGGTCAAGCTTCCGTTATCTCTCTCGTACTAACGACTCAAATCGCGTCGTCTCTGCTAACACGTACGTACTATGTCTTACAGTAACACAGAGAGACTGAAAATCAAGCCGGATCAGTCACCGGCCCAGAAGGTTATCAGTGCCGAACTGAAAAATTCAAACGTTTGAAAGTAGGCCTTCGTAAGTTCTGTGAACTGTGTACTTCCAAAGGACAGAAAGTATGTACGTGCATGTTTGTGGGTTTCTGTGACGATTGTACTGCCGGAGTGGACTGACAGAAGAGGCTGTACAGGCGTAAGGACACAAATTGAGGGTGGGTGGGTGTTTGGGGGTTTAACGTCCTTTTCTATCACATAGGGTGATATCAAAGACGGGGCAACGATGAAAAAGCCAGCACAAATATTTGGCCCCAGCCGGGATCGAACTCACGACCCGAGCATTAAAAGTCCAACGCTCTACCATTCGACCACCCCGGCTCCCCGACACAAATTGACCGTGGGGTCATGTTCAGTGTTTATCTGAGATATCCTTTTTGGCAAGTGTGCTAGTCTGTAGTGATTTTTTGGCTCCCTTGTGTAACAATGGGAGTCTATGTTGTAACCCTCCGTCGTCTGTCTCTGTGTGTGTGTGTGTGTGTGTGTGTGTGTGTGTGTGTGTGTGTGTGTCTGTCTGTGGGTGTGTCCGCAGTAAACCTTAACATTGGCATTTTCTCAGAATCTACAAAGAGCAGAGTCACCAAACTTGGCATGCCGATAGACAGCCATAGGACCATTCAAAATATATAATTTTGAATGACCCTGACTCAAGGTCAAGGTCACTAAAGCTGTCTGAAAATTTTACATAGGCATTTTCTTGGAGTCTACAAATACCAGAGGTTTTCAACTTTGCATGATGATAGACATTGATAAGAACTTTACAGATATACATGTATTCAATGGCCTTATGTGAAGGTCAAGGTCAGACAAGCTATTTTCCGCATTTCCGTAGAAAACCTTAAAGGCCCTATACGCAGAACTGAGGCTCTGGGGAAAAACTACCGTTTACGAAGGTCTAAGACTTATTTCCAATTAGAGGGATGTTTCATTTGGCCGCCGCGACCGTTTTTGTGACTTTGCGGCTTTTAGTATTAGAGAAATACTACTTTCTTTGAGCCTACCCTCCCTTTTCGTCCGGTGACTCGGACGAGTGAGAATCTAAAAATAGCCACCAACCAGCGCCTCAAGCTGCTGACCGAGACTGAAAGCTATGACGTCACAGTCAGTGAAAACATGGCTCTCGAAGAAGCGAAAGCGAAAATGCGAGGTATGATTCCAAAGACAACCCGAGAACCCACTCTTGCAAAACCAAAATTCACAAGTTCAGCGAAGAAGCGGCGCCGACATATGCCAGAGCGCGAGTATACAGCCTAAAGTTTCCCGAGGAAAGGAACTGCAGCCGTGGCAAAAGCGGAGGGACTGACTATGATGCGCTTGGCCTCTCGATCGGGACCAAAGCCTCACGGACGCTCGGCATCCGTGCTGATGAACGCGTAAGTAATCACTGTTAGTATACCTGTTAGTGTGACTAGATAATCTGACTTGTGTCTGAAGAAACAGTTTCGTGCCGACTAAGTATCCGAAACAGCAGCGTTCTGGCGGACAGTAGTTTCGCACCGAGTCACCCTGGCCGCCATGCAGTGATCTGTGTGACAGGGCAAAAATAAACTTGTGTATTGACAGAAACAGTGGAGCTTGATATGAATGAGAAGCAAGTGAAAATGTAACACTGTTCCATTTGTTTTCTCATTCAGGGAGAATGAAAATTATGAGACAAGAAAGTTTTTTCACACAGTACGTGTACTACTACTTAGTGTGTTACTGATAATTGAACCACTTGCTCACTAGTGAGTAGTGACTGACTGTAGCTAGTGGTATCTGCTTTTTGTACTGGTAATGTCATGCTCATCACTTTGTGTGTGTGTGTGTGTGTGTGTGTGTGTGCGTGTGCGCAGGTACTTTTCATCACTGAAGATCTTCACAGCCACCCAGGTTAGCACTTTTTGTTTCAGTAGTTTGTTGTCAAATTGCACAGGTCAAATTTCTTCAAATGCTTATGCATGTATATATTTAGAGAGAGAGAAGTGTGTGTGTGTGTGTGTGTGTGTGTGTGTGTGTGTGTGTGTGTGTGTGTGTGTGTGTGTGTGCTTTTAATTCCACCAAGCTTGTATACCAAATGTACAGATGGAAAATCTCATAGTATAAATTGGCTGTTTTAACATTGCTTTTCATGTTGTCTGGATTGTGTGGGGTTTTTTTTTTTAATGATGATTTATTCAGTATTGATAGGTGGGTGGATTTTTGTAGTTGCAGTTTGGAGGGATCCACCTGAAGTGGCAGGAACTTCTGGTTTCACAGCTAGATGCAGCACATCAACCCTAGCTGCAGCTGGAAGCAGCTTTGCAGGGGCAGGTGTTTACTCCTGCAATTTCAGAAATCCCAGCAAATTCTGAAAGGTACTTCATCAGATACTGGGTAGTCATATTTATAATGATGCTATATGATAGTGACACTGGTAGTGGTGACTACTTGCATTCTGCAGTATGCTTTTACATGTAGACATTGTGATAGTCGACTGGGGTGGGGGGGGGGGGGCAGTTTGTGTACCCAGTCACCTTGTTGCTGGTCTATCTCAGAACATATTTATAATGATGCTATATAATAGTGACACTGGTAGTGGTGACTACTTGCATTCTGCAGTATGCTTTTACATGTACATGTATACTGTTTTTGTTTTTTTATTGTAGAGTTAGGCATGCTTATACATGTACTTTGTTGCCACATGTATTATTCCAAAATATCCTTTCAGACAACAGTGAACACATGTATAATAATGTGTGGATCAAAAAGTTGTCTCTTTCCATTTTGACAGTGCCACTGTCAGATGTCTGGTGTGGAACCAACAGAGAGTGAGGAAAAAGTGCCAGGAGCATCAGTGTAAGTGAAGAGCTGTTTTCTGAATTTCTTGTGAATCTAAGCTTACTGTATGTGTTAGTTTTATGAGTTTGGTTTACTTTGGTTGGGAACTAGTTCAGGTTGTGAGCCACTGTCAGTTGCTGACAGAACTCTCTCAGCTGTGATCAGTGAGGCAAGGTGTGCTTGTGTTAGTGCACTGTAGCGTGTCTCTTAATTGCCTGATGATAATCACCTTTGTGCTTGCAGTCACACTCACAAGCAGACAGCAAGAAATCAGCCAACTTTGGGTAAAAAAGAGGGCAAGTCCACACATCAGAAGTAAGTGATATCTTAATTCTATGGTGCTTCGTTGGATTAGGGTTTCTAAGGTTTTCAGTTTTACTAATTGTATTCTCATCACCTTACATAATCATATCTGTGTGTGTGTGTGTGTGTGTGTGTTCGTTTTTAAATTTCATTCAAGTGTGTGTTTGTTGGAGGTTGGCCTTACCACCACAACAGTGACACACAAGCATTTAGTGATTTACAGAAAAAGAAACAAAAACAATAGCCTCACCTACCCTACATTTTTCTTGTTTCATTTTACTTCAACTGATCATGTTTACTGTGAGATGTGTTTATGCAGTACTTGTACACTGACATAGATATGCAAGTTGAAGCAATGCATGTGTGTGTGTGGTTCTTTACAGAAGGTAGATACTGCCTCCAAAGCCTGTGACTGCCAAGTCTGAGAGGACAGCAGGGAAGAATGTATGTATATACGTGATTTGTAATGGAAGGAAGAGTTACATTACTGTGTGTGTGCATTCCTTGTCAAAGTATCACTTTGGGGTTATCCCTTTTGTGGAACATTCAGATTGTCTTTCCAGGTGCACAAGTCGAAAAATGAAAAGAAAACAACAACAGTAGACATTGTGATAGTCGACTGGGGGGGGGGGGGGGGGGGTCAGTTTGTGTACCCAGTGACCTTGTTGCTGGTCTATCTCAGAACAGTTCCGAGCGACTTAGCCAAAGTTTAACTAAGCAAGAGATCATTGGTTTTTTTTCACTCACTATGCCCATTGTGTGTAGGTTCTTTACTTGGCAGTTTTTCAGTTTCAGTTGATGAATCATTCAATGCCTTCTTTATCACAGGCATTCCACTGTTGTGACAGTAGAAGGAGAAGAGGAGGAGGAAGAAGATCCATGTGATGTTGATGATCCTGACTATGAGCCTTACTTCCACTTGACAGCTATACTGTAAGTTGTTATTGAGTTCTTGAATCATTGTAATGAATGATAAAGCAAATAATAAAGTAATGAGTTTGCTTATTAGGAAATACAACAATACCATCCCCTGTCACCAACAACTTGCATTTTAGTATGTGTGTGCATGGAATTGGCCTGCATCCTGTCTTTCATTATTTTATGGCATTTTACAGGCCTGATGAATGCATCACCAAAATGGAAGAGGCTGCCTTCATGGTAATCGAGTTCGGTTTGGAAAAAGAGGACAACGAAGAAGAGGTTGCTGGGGCAGAGGAATCTGAGGCAGACCATAGCATTCCTGGCATAGTGCGCATAAATCAGAGGAGGAAAGTACAGCACTTTGTGATTCTGCTTTGTGCATTGCCTTTCCTGATCAGATGAAAGCCCTTCCCAGGATACATATGGAGCAGTGTAGTGAACCAGACTGCAAGAGAACCCCACTGCTCAATGAAGAGTTTGTGGGTTCAGCCTAGCTACTATCTCGGGTGGGTAAGCGCAAATGACATGGTTTATATTTCCTGTTTGTGGCTTGGGGCTAATAACTTGCACAAGACCTTTTCTTTCTACTGTAAATGGTATATTGGTATTTTGTCATCAAGTGAATTGAAAAAAAAAAACAAAAACAAAAAACAACACTTGAAAAGTGTTGACGAGGAAGATGAATTACCCTTGTTCACCAGTGCTCTCAGTTGCTTGTAGGCTACTCGCCACCATCTAGACAGACACCAGAACTGGGAACTAGCTTGTTTGTTGTTGATTTTTTAGATGGAGCTCCCTTGCCTTTTAGTTTTACTTCATGTACTACATGTACTGACCTGTCTTCAGATGATTTTATCATTGTTATTAGTATTATTTTTAGTTTATAGCACTGTGGATATTCAGTAGATGAGAGTCTTGCTTGAATAATTGTATTTTATTTACTGTCAGGAAATGACTACTGTATGCTGGGGCTGTGGGCACAGATGCTAAGTCTCAAGTTTCCTGGACTCTGTTTTCCATGGGATCCAGCACACCCATCTGGATTCTACCATAGCTGGCTACCGGGCTGACCACCAGCACAGTGTACTGAACTCTTTCCTGGGACAATCACATATCATTCTAGGTAAAGGCTTCAGTGTGTGTGTGTGTGTGTGTGTGTGTGTGTGTGTGATTTCATCAATGCTCACTACAAGAGTAAATATTGACATCAGACATGTTTTTAATTTCTGGAATGTGAATTTTCATCCACCTTCTTATATGACTAATGAGACAGTACTGGAACAGTACACTGGACCATGCTTTATTTTATGAAAATCATAGGCATGTGTTTGAGTGGGGCATCACCTGTTTTCTCTTTGCTGCAAGTCACAAGAGAAGAAAGGGGGTGGATTCAGGGATGGGGGTGGTGGTAGGGGATAGAAAATAGCCTATGTACAAAAGCCAGTGCATTATCCATTCATTTTTTAACAGGCGCACGGCTGCACTGGAGGCGTTTCATCAGCACACACTGATGTATTGTGCAAATGGGTGTATCGTGTGCGAAACCTGCTAACTGCTCTGGACCACAACATCCACAGTGACAGGGGCATATGGACCAACAGGAAAGGGGAGCCAGTGTAAGTAGCGTTGCATGATTCAGTTGTCTGCACATAGACATGGATGGCACTCTTCCACATCAGGACAGATTTCTGCCCAATAATTTTGGGGAAATCAAAAGCCTCCCCCCCCCAAAAAAAAAAGGGGCAGTTGTGTGCTTAGGTTATTGACATGTGAGGTGAGGTTGGATTATATTGACAGTTCAGGACCCTCCCCCATATTTCTGGAGCATGTTAACATGTCGTCCCACCCCCCCCCCCCCCCCTTTTTTTTTTTTTTTTTTTTACATTTTCATCAGTTTCACCCCAGCAATGATGCATATATGTGTCAATTGAAACTGGCATAGCTGTTGTTTGGTCCAAAGTTCACGTTTCAGTGACACTGATAGATATCGAGCTTTATATTAGCACATAGTGTGTGTGTGTGTGTGTGTGTGTGTGTGTGTGTGTGTGTGTGTGTGTGTGTGTGTGTGTGTGTGTGTAACACAGAGGTAGAGTATCTAACTGAATTTCATCATGACAGCACTAGCAGTTGACAAGAAATGATTCCTATGGTTTTTCAGATACCACAGATGCTTCCGCAAGAAGACAGGGAGATGGTCTTCCCAGAGCAGAGGAAGACATACCCACACATTCGGGACCGTGAATTTTCAGCTGTGAAAATGAGGCTAGCCGACAGACAGGGCATGTGGCGAAGCCTCAGACCTTTGGAGGATTTCAACTACGCTGGCGCCTGTAGAATATCCACCATCAAAACAACTTGTTCAGTCCGAAATATCACGCTTTGAGAAATGAATTTGTGCATTCTGCTTTTGCTCATTTTCAAAGCCTTATAGTTGTGCTGTACATCAGTACTGTCATCATACAGCTGTGCTACTTCCTAAAATCTACTTCTGTGCTTGTGCATGACTTATACATATATATTGTAATTACTTTGCTGTCATTCTAACAACTATGTATTGTACTCTGACATTGAAATTGTAACTGTTGCATCCAGACAAGAGGAAATCGAGTGAATAATAATGGCCATCCTGAACAACTAAACATTGAATTGGTGTGTGGTGTGTGTGTGAGTTGCATGAGAAAGACCGATGGGGTGTAGGTGAGCCAAACAACACCGACACCGAAGAAGGGAGAAGTTTACAATATTATGGAAAACTTTTTTTTTATGTGGTCATTTTTTTCAATTTCAATACTTCTTTCTCATGCCCTTCCTGTGGGTTCACCTCACTTTGACAGTTGAGTTCTTTTTGTTTGTTTGTTGTTTTTGTCTAGTTACAGAAGGCCTATTTTGATGGTGTGTTGAAACTGAAAGCAATCAGTGTAGATCAGATCACAACAATTCTTAGCACTCAATGCTTGTAAAGCATCCAGAGCTGCTGTAGAAGGGAGGCTTTTTGTAAGAACCCTCTGTTACTGTAATTTTAAAAATTAATTTTGTTAATATTTAATACTGCCTTTTGACTCAGTTCAAACTTCAATACATCTCTCGCTGTATCACAAGCACGAATGCACAAGAATAGCTTCAGCATCTTCAGCCAAGGTGTATTGTGAACATGTACCACACATGCATTGCTTCTGTCCATTTTCTGCAGTTCAAGTGCATCTACAACTCAAAATTGTTTGTTTTTGCTTCTAAAAAAATACATAATCAAATAACCAAAGTCATACACATCTTTTTTTCTTCGCAAGTCTGAGGAACTCAAAGACGAAAAGGGGTATTTTCTCACTTTTAGTGTTACATAAATAATAAACGTACACACATGAAAGAAAAGTGTTCGGTCTTTTTGTCCATTATTCTTCTGGTCCACTTTTACAAAGACACAAGGCTTTTGATATAAAGTCATCTACATACATTGCTCAAGATTGATGCAGAAAGTCTACAGTCAGCACTCTCCTTTTAGCTTCTTGAAGACAGAGGGAGAGAGAAAAACAAACCACGACAATACCACCCATGTGGTCAGCATTTACTACATTTCTATGAACATGAGTGATTATTAGTGCTACCAACATGGTGCTCCATTGCTATGGTGTGTATATCACATGTAAGCTGCATGGAAATGGCAGAAACAAGCAACATCAGAGAAGTTAGTGTTCAAACCAACAGTCTAGTTCAGCCTCAATGGGATAAATCCTGTGTAGTGGTTGATAGGGTGAGGATAGTGACCCCGAATCGCCAACACACGTGGGGATGACCCGCCTGTCTCCTGCACCTAGACCATGCCTCCACATGATGAACTGCCTGTACACAGCACGGTGGTTAGCTATGCGCTGATCATCTTTGCCATTGCAGACAAGCACGTCTCGCCTCATTATCTGTGACAGCTGCAGAACCATCCTGTCCAAAATCAGGTACTGGGTTTCCTAAAATAAGAAGAGTATTTCTGAGTAAGGTCTGTTATTTTCAACTGTGAAAAGAGAGGAAACAGAATAACATGGACCAACAAGTAAATGTTTTGGTCGTAAATTTCAGGCATAATTATGCATTTGCATGAGGGGACAGGTGTAAGATTTTCACTGGTGCAAAGTAGAACTACATGTTTCATAGTTTAATAATACCAGTTTACTTTTAATGAGGAAGTAGGTAGTGGAAGTACCTACTGGGAGCAAAAATTGGCATTGACCATAACCACAGCAGAGACGTTCAAGTTCAGCATCGGATGGCATGTTTCTGCAGCAGACAAAAGTGCACCAGGAGGACTGGCCAGAATGAGGCATAGGGCTGTGGCCACCTGGCTGCCCCTCCTACAGCTCCAGAAGGCTGAATATGAGGCCTGGCTGTGCCTCAATCATGTCTACCGCCATCCCCTTCTGTCTTCTTGTCTCCATCTTGTCCATTGTCTTCTAAAAATATTGAAATATATACAATCCACAGGCATTTTAGTTATGTGTTGTCACTGGGTGAGGGCTCTCTCTCTCTCTCCTATTAGAGTAATCAAAAATTCTAACCTGTTGTCCTGTTATTATTTCAACCTTTACTCTCAGCTACAAGATACCAACCTTTTCATCTTAAAACTGGGACTTCAGGATGACTTACCTTCAACACAGTGATTAAACACTACACTGTGCACACACATGGGCATGTGTTTGGCAGAGAGAAAAGACTAAAGAGTATTAATGGTATCATACTTTTTACTATTCAGGGATATTGAAAATAAGACGAGTGTGTAATGTCTTACCTTCAACTGTTCTCGTCTTTCCTCCAGCATTGCTGCTATAGTACGTGTCCCTAATGCTGCAGCACCTCTGCCCCATGCAAGCATGCTGGTGATACTCCCTTCTCCTACAACAGCAAAAAAAAAAAAAAAAAAAGCAAACTGTAAAACAACCAGCTTGTATAATTATCTGAAGCACATTTTATGGCGAATCAGACACCGACTACAAGGACTTAGTCAGTTACTACTGTAGTAGGCAAAATTTTAATTTCGTTCTCTCCCTCTCCGGGCTCTGATGGTGTGTCTGAGTGTGACTGGAAATAAAATCAACCTCGTATTCCTCCCTACATCCCTCTCCTCACGCCGGCACACACACACACACACACACACACACACACACACACACGATTGAATTTATCAACTGGTGCGCTTATTTTGATCCACGGAAAGGAAGGATGATTCATAAAGTAAACTAGTTTGAAGATCGTGGGAAGCGTTATCGATCAACACTGATCTTTCATTCTTTGCCTTTGGTATCCTGTCAACGAGTCAACGATGCGCTAGCTGACCCATTGCAGCCTACAAAACTTATAACAATGGTCACAGAAATCCAATCTGGAATGTCACAGATTGGAAATCAATGCGTGAATGTTATCAAAATTGTGAAAATATGGAATAAAGCTTACCTTGATCGCACGAAGGCGGCCAGCCCACCAACAAAATCCTTCAGGCGGCGCGCGCTAAAGGATGTGACGTCACTGTGGTCTCGGTGTCCCCGGCCTAAAGCTTCACTGGCGTCTGCTTCGAACGCGATGCCAGAACAAGCTTCCAGAGCGACACATGTGCCGACCCGATACACCACAACGGTCTCAGACGCTATTTTGTGACCCGACTGACTGATTCTGATGCGCAAATTACTCGCATTCGATGATTTTTTTTCAACACTCTATTTTATGCTTGTTCTGCGTATAGAGCCTTTAACATTGGCATTTTCTCAGAATCTACAAACAGCACAGGCACCAAACTTGGCATGCTGATAGACAGCCGTAAGACCTTTCAAAATATATCATTCTGAGTGACCTTGATTCAAGGTCAAGGTCACTAAAGCTGTTTGTTTGAAAAATTTGCATTGGCATTTTCTTGGAATCTACAAAAACCGGAGGTTTTAAACTTTGCATGATGATAGACATTGATAAGAACTTTACAGATGTACATGTATTCAATGGCCTTGTGTCAAGGTCAAGGCTGTACAAGCTATTTTCCGCATTTCCGCAGTAAACCTTAACATGGGCATTTTCTCAGAATCTACAAAAAGCAGAGGCACCAAACTTGGCATGCCTATAGACAGCCATAAGACCTTTCAAATGTATCATGTTGAATGACCTTGACTCAAGGTCAAGGTCACTAAAGCTGTTTGTTTGAAAATTTTGCATTGGCATTTTCTTGGAATCTACAAAAACCAGAGGTTTTAAACTTTATATGGTGATAGACATTGATAAGAACTTAACAGACATACATGTATTCAATAGCCTTGTGTCAAGGTCAAGGCCGTACAAGCTATTTTTGTGAAACCGTAACATTGGCATTTTCTCAGAAACAACAAACAGCAGAGGCGCCAAACTTGCCATGCTAATAGACATTGATAAGAACTGTATACCCATACCACTTTAAATGACCTTGACTCAAGGTCAAGGTCATTAAAGCTGTCTGTTGTGAATTTCAATATTACCGTTTTTGGAGAAACTACAAATACTAGAGGCATCCAACTTGGTGTAATGATAGACATTAATATCTTATTTGAATGACCTTGGCCCAAGGTCAAGGCCATATAGTCAGTTTTGGGGAAAGTGTAATATTGCCAGGAACTAAGAACACCAGAGACACCTTACTTGGCTTGATGATAGATAGTGATAAGATTTTTTACAAACATACTCTTTTGAATGACCTTGACCCATGTCACAAGGGAGCCACGGAGGCTTTTGCCTCTCTTTTGCCTCTCTAGTTTTTTTGTCATGAAAAAGCATGATTTTCGTGATTTGTGTGTTATGTAGGTCGAGGTGCATGCCAGGCGGTCACAAAAAGAGGCAAGCTGCCAGTGAAGCTGGGTCTTTTTGCACATTTGCACAGAGGTGGGACACAACTGAGGCAAGCGGATTTGTGTGAACTGCCTCTCTGGCCTAAACTGGCAGAAAGTAGACGTGCATTACTCCAGTGAGGCCTGAGCGGAAAGGAGACATTCAAATTTTTTTTCAAACCCCTGTCAGGCGCGTGCCTTTGTTTTAGGTAGTAATTATTTCTAGACTGAAGCATTCTAGGGATGACTATGGTGTCTGAGGCTAATAGGGAAAACAAAGGCATTTTGAGGTCCTGTGTATTTGTGTCCTTCGAGCTAAGCATAACGTATATCGCTTTGGATTTAATTGATAACAGATTGAAGTGAAAAAGACGGGTATATTGTATAGTCCCATTACAGTGGAAAGGGAAATTCGGACTGTTTCCCCTCGGGGAAAGCGCGTCGCCACAGTACGGCGCCACCCATTTTTTTTTTTCTGCATGCACAGCGCTCCCGTTTGGAATGGGATTTTTTTTTAGTGCACACTTGATGTTGTGCGTACGTGTGTACACGAAGGCGAGACATCCACCGTAAATGAGTCTGCACGTGATTTTGACTCGGTTTGGAAAGGAAAACTCCCACCAAATTCCTGCACACCAGGGGCTCGAACCAGGCAGCTCAGGTGGATCCGAAGTAGGATATCTTAACCACTAGCCCAAATCCCACGTCAAACAAACACAAAACATAACGCCCGTTCAATTTTGAGAGACCCATCTCCTGATCTTTCTACGTTTACAAATCGTTATGATCATTTCTGGTAGTGTTTTAATGTGACAACCTGACTGACCATGGCCACCAACCCCGTCCGTTGCTGCGGTTCACATTTTGAGTGACGTCGCTAGTATCGCTAGTATTCTGCCGGCACTCTAAACTGTAATCTGACTGAATTGTCATACCCATTCATTCATTGATCATGAGTAGATCAGCCACGTAGTCTCTTGAATCTGACCGTTGATAGACAGCTCTCTCTCTCTCTCCTATGCGTTGTGTACTGCTTCAGTAGTTATATCCGCTAGTTGTGTTGCTCTGTTTCACCTTTGGCTTGTTATATCTGGTCTCGGTGTTCATCGTTATCTTTGAATAATAGTCGTGTCTTAATTATGCCATGGTCGGTCAGTCATTCGCTGATTGATTTTTATGATGATGTTACTTATTATTTTTGTTTTGTCTTTCCTGGCACTGTTTTTTTTTTGTTTTTGTTTTTGCTGCCCCAACTCTTTTTGCCAGCTCCAGTGGTGTTCCTCCCAGGTCATGGGTGGAATCCACGGAGGGCTCGAAGGCTGGGGAAATTTTTATTATGCATCATGCATGATGATGGAGATGAGGATGATGATAAGATGATGCTATGGAGGTCCATGTGGTTTGGGACTGCGGGACAGGGCCGCATTCCACGCTTCCTGTCATAAATATCCCGGCGTTCACCAGGCCCGGGAACTACTACGGCCCGGCCGTGAAATCATCCACACCATAAGACGTGTCATACCAAGGGAAGCACCACCAAAGTCGCACCCCTGAAGTTTGTGAATCTCGGCTGTGTGGCAACAGCCTCCCCACTGGGCCCATAGCACACCCGCTCTGGGTAGGAGCCGACCTAGGTAGGAAAAATCCCGCTTGTCTCGGCTGGGATTCGAACCCGGGTCTCCCGGTCCATGGTCCGAAGTGATAACCACTACACTACGGGGGCCGGTCTGTTTTTTGTTGTTGTTGTTGTTGTTGTTGTTTTTGTTTTGTTTTCCTGCATGTCAGAATAAACCAACACAAGTCAAAGCGACCGCTGCGTTGAGTCTCTTGCCTGCACCCGGTTACATTAACATCGCACCACGTGGACGCCTGTACAGTGACAGCATCTGACAGGCTGACATTGAGCCAACCGACTGAGATGGCGGGGCATAATAAAAATTGCCCCAGCTTCCGAGCCCTCCGTGGATTCCACCCACTACCAGGGAGGAACACCACTGGCGCCGGCAAAGAGTTGTGGCAGAAAAAACAAAAAAAAAAAAATCTTGAGACACGGTTGACCGCTGAGCAGAGGAATCTGCATTGTCGCCGGCTCGCACTAATCTTGTCACCGCATTGAGAGCTCTACTCATCCTTCAGAAATACTAAGCACAAAACACAGGCGGACTCAAGTTCTGTGCCGCCTAGCCTAGTTTTAAACCCTGTTTCAGAACCAGTGCTCACGCCTGTAAATCTGTGCACGGGTTGACAGTTGTCATGGCGCCAGACGTCCAGTGTCAATTTCATATACGAAACTTCAAGATGGCTCAAGTTATGTAAGTCGACTGTCAGTTATACCGGCCTGTATCGAGATGCCCGCAACACTCGTACGAACAGCTGACCTGACGAATGGAACGTCAGACTTTTACGCACTGACGATACATTTTTTTCTCCCTAAAGACCTGATACATATGTCAACAGTACCAATATATATGTACAATGTTTGTTTAATCTGGCAAGGTATATTCATTACGGTCTAGAACGTCGCAGCAAACAGCTGTCGCAGTAATGCTTGTATTTTCTGCATTTTATTGTATGCCTGTACCCGTGAACTTACTTACGGGGCTGGAAGCCCTTCAGTAATAAAGATCTTATTGATTGATTGATTACACGCAGTCAAAATGTTCAAGCACTAATATCAGTGAAAATACGAGGGCTGACAACTGTAAATTTGTCAAAGGATACGGGGACGGATGCGCTGTTTCAGTGAACAATTAATTTATCCTGAACCGGAAAGGCGCGTGTATACATAATTATATTATACTTAACATGCAATAACACAGTACAGCATCAGATTGTGTCAGAGAGAGAGAGAGAGAGAGAGAGAGAGAGCGAGACTTAGAGAGAGAGAGAGAGAGAGAGCGAGCGAGACTTAGAGAGAGAGAGAGAACGAACGAACGAAACTTAATAAAGGATAAAACATTAGGCACGCAGACCTGTCTTACATCTTGTCCTTGCTGGGCTACAGCTACTAAGTAAGATCATGATACAACTAAGTAAAACAGAGAGGCTGAAAGAGAGAGAGACAGGGGGGGGGGGTGTAGAATGATAAACCATGATTCAGTAAGAAAGCAACGATCTTTCGTTGATGCCCAGGTGCCCCCCCCCCCCCCCCCAAAAAAAAAAAAAAAAAAAAAAAGGGGGTGGGGGGGGCGTGGGGGTGGGAAGAGAGCAGTCTTGATAAACTAGCCCTTGTATGTTGTGAAAGTGAGAACAGCAAAACTCTTTTATTTGTTGACTTTTTCCCTTGTCCCCCCCCCCCCCCCTGCTTGGCCCTGTTGCGTATTATAACAAGGACAGTCACTACCGGATTCCTAGCCGACAACAGCGTTCGGAAAAAGCAGCAAACATTTTCCCCCTTCTAGCTGGCTGACTGACCAGTCTGTGTCGCAAGCGCTATATTAGTCCCACGGCCTTGCGATCAACATGCGGTTCACACCGTGACAATTTAAGTATATTGTGTGTGTTACGCAATGCTGCGGTAGTCACGCAGTTTTTTTTATGGTAATATAACAGCCGTTTCAGTCAGTCTGTCCTGTAATGGAGTTTGCAACTGACTGAGGACGGACTAACCGTGACTTATAGACGGCCGTGAAAACAGCAGTCAATAAGATTTCTCCATAACTAAACAATTACAGTATTGCCGGCATAAAGTGAACCACTGACTTGCGTACCTGATAATAGTGTTGTGCAGAACCATGATATTCCTCTCAGACAGTTTAAAGACACAACTGACGTAAATAATACTTGTACAGATTTCAAGTTCAAGAACTGCTACCAACTGATATACACTGCACTGCAAATGGTAACTTCAAGTGACAGTCATTCAAGCAAATTCAAGTTAGGCTTACCCTCAGTCAGTGCCGAAGGTTCCTGGCGCTAGACAGTCTTCATCCACTGTTGCCTCTGCAAACTCCAGGTAGCAGCATGGAATTATTTCCAAATCCACAAAACAACACTTTCTCGCCTTCCGATTAAGAGGCGGGTTAAACTGTACTTCAGTAACACTGTCCTGGGTTGGAACTGATTTCAGACAGAAGTCACGTTGTGCATAGAACACGCTTAGTCCCCAAGTGTCTGAAATCAGTTGTCTGTCCCAGAACTGAGAAGAAACCTGTTGCTTCCAGAGGCACGGTACACGGCAGCGGTCCCGTCGTGTCAGATGAGTCCAAACGCTACTCTGAGCGCGCGCTCAGTCACAGGCGTGACTGACTAGCTCTCACAGGGATACAAAACTAAACAACTTGTTTGTGACTGAATTAGGTTCCTCCTTGTTACAGACAGCGAGAATATATCGTTGCAGCAGTCATAGTGCAGTGTGTGTTACTGTAGCCAGTCCCCTCCTTCCAAGGGCTGGCGCGCCTTCTCTGTCTGTCTGTCTGTCTCTCTCTCAGTCACTTACGTTTCTCTAGTACTGCCTCTCAACTTTCGGTACTGCAGTGTGTTGCCATCCACGCGCTGTGAGAGGGTGCGTGTGTGTCTGAGAGCGTGCGCGCGCGACATGAGAGTAACAGCACACGACGACTGCAGTTATAAATGGACCTAGGATTAGACCGGGCTGGGAAGGAAACCTGGAAGAAGTTGGTGCAGAAACGTTACGGAGAGGTGCTTCAGGCCGGGAGAGTGCGAGGGGGGCAGGAGAGTTTTGATAAAGCAGAGGTTCCCACTCACTTCTCCTCATGCTCAGCCAATCACTGCTCGTACACGCCTCTTGACCCCTCGACGTATGGTAATCATTTGGGTCAAGTCGATGCGAAACCCGCGACACGGTGAGACATGGTGAAGCCGTGACCTGAAGTTGGCGCTAATGAGATATGATAATACGGGATATTAAGAAATCAGCCAATCAGCGGAAAGCGTGGGCAGACGAGAGCATGCAGTCGCCAGTGCAGTGTCAAGCGTCATGTTCGGCTGCTTTTGCTCGTCATTTTCTTGTCCATACGATATCATGCCGGCCTCAGTGTACGGTATACTACCAGGCTGTTGTAGAGAGAACGTCACACACACACACACACACACACACACACACACACACACACATGTGAACAGGACTTTATTCTCTTACTTTCACACACTGAATACCGTGCAAAAGAGAACATTTTAGTTTGGACACAATCAGGTTACCACGGCGCCTCTGCACACACGCGACGTCCGCTGACAATCAGATCATACACATGATAACTAAACTAGCATATTACAGAGATTTTAGATAACACTGAGCACACTGGCACACACGCACACACACGCACGCACAACGGCACACACACACACACACACACACACACACACACACACACAGTGCGGGATTGGCGACTTCGTACAAACATTCATCTACTGACATAATCAATAATCATAACTGAAACTGACTGCTCAGTAGTGTAATCAGCAGATGTAAAGCGGATGAGAAGATTGAAGAAGAAAATGAATAAGCGAAGCGGGCCGGGAAGAAGAACTGAGTTGATGAAGCACATGCCGGTTTTGAGGCAGTTGCGCTAATTGCTCCTGTACGCTCGAAACTCTATTTTATGGGTAGCAGAGCTCGGAATGTGATGTATTGCCGTCTACAGGCTGTGCAAACCGGCGAAAATTTAAATTCTCCTACCCGTGCCGCAGCTTTACCAAAAATGTTTCAGTCTAGAAACAAAAATTTCCATGCACAGACCATTCAAGGCCATGTACCTGACAAGAGTTTAATTAAAAAAAGAAAAAGAAAAAAAGAACGCCTCCTTTCCGCTCAGGCCTCACTGGAGTAATGCTAGTCACTTTCTGTTTAGGCCGAAAAGCCACTTCACCCAAATCCACTCTCGTCACCTTTGCCTTGTGCGCAAAAATTTCCAGCTTCACTGGCAGCTTGCTTCCTCTTGCAACACCCCTGGCATGCATCTTGCCCTACCAAATACAAAAACTACGAAAACTGATCACGCTTTTTCGTTACTACAAAAATCACTGCAAACTGGCAAAACAGGGTCCCTCAAACAAGCACCAAACTTGATTCCTGGCTCAATTTGTGTCTTTACACCACACTTGCCTACACGTACAGGACAAAAGGCAGCACACATTTAAGGCGCCCGCCTGTGATTCGACCCGATAACTCTACGCATTAAGCCGGCTCTTAACTGAGCACTGTGGAGCGCCACAGTGCTGTCCACAGTTGTGACACAGTTGTGATTTTGAGGTTTCCGCCGCTGTGGCGTCATCACAGCAACCTGATTCTGACTGGCTGTACTAAGTCACTCGGCGCGCAAACATGGCGGACAGTGCATCTTCAATCGGTTTGTCACCGAGCACCGCTGTGTTCAGTTTTGCAGTTAGTAGACACACCGAGCGCAACGGCTGTGATGTGCACATGTATGTGTGTTTTGCGCGATGTGCCCAGTTACGAGCAGGTTTTACCAGCTCGCCCAGGCTTTTATTCACTTTCCGACGAACTAAACCCCTTCAGACACAAGCAGCTAGCCGCTGGAAACTGCAGAGCTTGCGTCGAGAATTGAAAGTAGGGGAAAAGCGACTGTGACTGCCGCTCGTCTGCCTACACTGAACTAGATCCTAGTCGCTGACTGATACCGACTACCATCACACACTCATACGCATGACAGAAGCACCATAGTAGGCAATGACACACTTCTGACAAGGTCACGGAGTTGGCCGGCTCGGCCCTTGTAATTAGGCCACTTTAATCAGTCGACCAACCAGCATGGCATTGTGGTGGTTCATTGCCTCTCACTTCATTCACGTTCTCGGTCGTAGGTTCAGTGGCCGCCACAAAAGGCTCAGTGTATAGTAATTTGGTGGTCAGTTTGGGAGAGTTTGTGGGCCAGAAGGTCAGTAGGTCCTACGCAGCCAAACCCTAACAGTGATAAAATGACCGGTGTTTGATAAAGTTAAACCAAAGGGCACGTAGGTAGTCCAGGGAAAAATCGGACGCAACGTAGGGAAGAGAATGCAGAAATGCATGTGTGTCGGTCAAGGATCAAAAACAGGTTTCGTCAAAGGGCTAAATTTCGCTGTGTGATCTTGTTCAGAACCTATGCCTAAAAGGTTTGGGTTTGGGATATTATTGTGTGACGTCTTAGTTTAATTTCTAACTAATAAACTGCAACCACGGACACATTTTAGGGTTTTTTGTATTGTGGGTTTTGTTGTTTGTTGTCCTTGTTTGTCTTCGTGTGTTGTTGTTGTTGTTAGTGGTGTTTTTTGTTTTTGTTTTTTTGTTTGTTTGGTTTTTTTTTTTTTTTGGGGGGGGGTGTTATTGTTCTTTTTGTCTGTGTTTGTTTGTTTGATTGTTTGTTTGGTTGTTTTTTTTGTTTTTTTTGGGGGGGGGGGATTGTGTGTGTGTGTGTGTGTGTGTGTGTGTGTGTGTGTGTGTGTGTGTGTGTGTATGTATGTGTGTGTGTGTGTGTTGGGGGGGGGGGGGGGGGCGGGGGGTGTCCGAGCGCGATAGTTTTGGAAAAAAAAAAACTGCGGGAAATGCATTCCTAATGATTCAGCTCTGATAATATTAAACCACGGGACCGTCCAAGAAGCCCAGTCTTTAAACTAAGTCTGACACATGTAATCTTTTCCCAGTATCCCTACGTGAAGATTGTGCGGTCAGTGCTGGTGACCCAGTCCACTACGTGACGTACCAGAGGCCGTTGATCGCACCACAGCTGATGGACTTTCTCTTGACCCGCCTCCTGGACTTCACAACTGATTCCTTTCTAAAATTTGCTTTCACTCTCTGTGTGCAGACTGTCCTAAAGGGCTCAACAGCTCAGAGAAAACTCAGCTTTGGATATACAGCTGATTTTTTTGTTTTATGTAAATACAAAGGTGGAATTTGCTATAGCTTGGATTTGGTGCGCAAGAAAGTTAGCCGGTTCTTGACTTAATAATAATAATAATAATGATGATTTTTGAGCGCCTTTTCTGAGGAGCTCTAGGCGCTTAACACACACACACACACACACACACACACACACACACACACACACACACACACACACACACACAAAACAACTACAATACGTAAGAATGGACGTGTACGCGCATCGAGTGACTTTATGAGAATTTGCGCTATATCAGTACAGATACATTATCATTATTACTGGTCTCTTGTTCATCATTACTCATGAAGTGAGCTTAGTAGTAGCACCCTCACATTGCTTCAGCCCACAGCGGGCAACATGACACGACCTCAGGGCTACACTTGCCTGTGGCGGGGATTTCCAACATTTCCAGGATAATACTGGCAGGAAGACCTTGTGACAACGAGTGGGTGGCGCTGTCTGGGAAAAAGTGATGCTGTCATAACACTAGCGACCCTAAGGGGTCGCTGCCGAGGTAGGGGCCGGGTTGGGAAACGACAGTAACAGTAGGTATGTTTGGTAGGACTTCGTAAGGAGGACTTCGCTGTGCAGCGTAACCATTTACATGTAAATTTATTCACGTTAGGGGTAACATTAGCTAATCGCAGCGGCTTCTGCCGTGTGAGAGTAACTGACGTGCAAAATTAACGGGTTACGAAGCTCAGCGAAGTCCCCCTTATGGGCGTTTTTCCAATGCCCTACCGCTTCAAAACGTTCGTCGACGATTACTCTTTTTTTTTTTTTTTTTTTTTGATGGCACAACTCTTTTCCGGCTCCAGTGGTGTTCCTCCCTGGTAATGGGTGAAATCCACGGAGGGCTCGGAAGCTGGGGCAATTTTTATTATGCATGATGAGGAGATGAGGATGATGGTAAGAGGATGCTATGGAGGTCCGTGTGGTTTGGGACTGCGGGACAGGGCCGCATTCCACGCTTCCTGTCATAAATATCCCGGCATCAACCAGGCCCGGGAACTACGGCACCTGCGGTGCCGGCCGTGTAATCATCCACATCATAAGACGTGTCATACCAAGGGAAGCACCCCCAAAGTCGCACCCGTGAAGTGGGTGAATCTTGGCTGTGTGGCAACAGCCTCCCCACTGGGCCCATAGCACACCCGCTCTGGGTAGGAGCCGACCGAATTAGGAAAAATCCCGCTTGCCTCGGCTGGGATACGAACCCGGGTCTCCCGGTGCATGGTCCGAAGTGCTAACCACTACACTACGGGGGCCGGTGACGATTACTCTTAGCAAAAGAGTATTTAGATTTCAGTATAAGTAGGACTACAAAGTCTGTTTCTGGCTGACAACAGGCCCTATTCTTTCTGACCCGACAACCGGAAATCCCAAAGCGTATTTCCGGTGCGGTGAATTTTTGAATTTGGAAAGCGGCTGTTGGAAAAACACCCGGTGGAAAATCATGAAATGAGGATGCTATGATTTTGAAGCGGCAGAACACCAGAAAAACGCTTCGTCCATTTTGTTTAACCCCCGTGTTACCAGGAACAGACTGTGTGTACACACTCGCTGGTAAATCGGAAGCTGATGTCCGCCGTCATCTAGAAAAAAAAAAGGCGTAAGCGTCGATAAACTCTATGGCTCGGAGGCCCCATTTTCCAGATGGTAGCTGCCATTTGAAAACCAGCTTGTCACGACGTCAACTGGTCCAGTTCAGACAGGGTCGCCTCGAATGAAGAAATACCAACACGTCACACTGGTGACAAGTGAATGACAATACTACACTTGTGACCATGACTGTGTCACTTTTAAATATAGCTGATCGCGACACGTCATATGACACAGGGCTGCTGTACAGAGCTGCGAAATCATGACATGATATTGCGTCTGCCTCTGCACTGCTCTCTCTCTCTCTCTCTGTGTGTGAAGGAAAGACAGTTAGAGAGACCTGTGCGTCTATGGTCAAAATAAAGTTTCAGTCCGTCAGTCAGTCAGTCAGTCAGTCTCTCTCTCTCTCTCTCTGTGAAGGAAAGACTGTGCCTCTATGATCAAAATAAAGTTACAGTCAGTCAGTCAGTCTCTCTCTCTCTCTCTCTGTGTGAAGGAAAGACTGTGCCTCTATGATCAAAATAAAGTTACAGTCAGTCAGTCAGTCAGTCTCTCTCTCTCTCTCTCAGTGTCGTGTGTGCTAGCTCGTTTTACATTCATGTTTATATAGATGCTCATGTTACCTCCACGTAGTTCTATTCCTTGTTGATTGTGTAGCAAGGTCAGGTTTGCAAGATGGGCCTACGGACCTGACAACCTCATTTCTTTGAATGAAAAGTCAAGTCAGTCAGTCAGTCAGTCAGCCAGTCAGTCAGTCAATCAGTCAGTCAGTCAGTCAGTCAATCAGTCAGTCAGTCAGTCAGTCTGCATCCCTCTCTATCTTTCTCTCTCTTCATAAGTTTATGTGGTACAGGACCTGGAGTGACGGACGTTCTGTTCCAGTGATCCTTGGTGTTGAAACTGAAGTTGTACAAGTGAAGGGTGGGTGGGGGTTTGGGGGTTTAACGTCCTTTTCCTTCACATATGATAATAATCAGGTAATATCAAAGACGGGGCAACGATGAAAACGCCAGCACAAATATTTGGCCCCAGCCGGGATACGAACTCACGACCCAAGCACTGAGAGTCCAACGCTCTATCATTCGACCACCCCGGCTCCCCTGTACAAGAGAACTTTTCACCAAGACTACTACATGGAGCACCGCTACAGCAGCAGGTCTATACAACACCACTTTCACCTCCAGACGACAGGCCAAACTGGTGGGTGGGGGGTGGGTTTTGGGGAGAGTCTAACGTCCTTTTCCGCCGCGTAAGGGTGATATCAAAGACGGGGCAACGAGAAAAAAAGGGAAGCACAAAATATTCGGCCACAGCCGGGATTCGAACTCACGACCCCGAGCATTGAGAATCCAACGCTCTACCATTCGGCTATCCCGGCTCCCCGAGGCCAAGCTGGTACTCATCTCGGGGCAAATAGAGAGCAGGCACTACCATCAGTCCTCACGGCGCGAGAAACCTTGTCCCCCAAATGGTTTCCACCCGGTCGTCCCTCCCTCCCAGGCCACAGTGTCACACACCTTTGGCAAGGTCCCAGTCGGCAGGAAAAGGCAAACATTCCCCTTCTGAATGAACCAGTCTATCGTCAACCATGTCCTTAAGCGTACGGGGACGCTGGTGCTGAGGGGGGCGAAAATTACACCAGTAGCCCCAGCGTAAGAAATCTGTTGATGTAAGAAATGTGTTGGTGTGAGATATGTGTTGGTGCAAGAAATGTGTTGAGTAAAGCAACAACAACAACAACAACAAACAACAACCAAAACCAACAACAACAACAACAAAGATGCATGTTTGAGGGAGAATTATTTCATTCAGGGAGCAGAGCGATGAATTCAATTTTGTTTTGGAAGAATTAATTATTCATTTAGATATCAGTTCAAACAAGGAAACCTTCAAGTCCCGACTGAAAACCCATCTCCTCACCCTCTCATAACTGTGCCATGTTTTGCTGTTGTGAGTGCGTGTGTGCGCAGGGAACGGGTGTGTGTGTGTGTGTGTGTGTGTGTGTGTGTGTGTGTGTGTGTGTGTGTGTGTGTGTGTGTGTGTGTGTGTGTGTGAGTCCTTATTAGTTTTTATCTGTTTTATCAGTTTTACCTGTCTTGTGTTTGTTTTAACCGCCTTTTGTGTTTTTATGTTTTAATATGAATATATATGTATTTTATGTTAAGCGCCTAGAGCTTAGATAAGGTAAGGCGCTATATAAATATGTATTTTATGTAAAGCGCCTAGAGCTTAGATAAGGTTAGGCGCTATATAAATAGTCTGTTACTATTATTATATTATTATCATGTATTTTTTTTCCGGGAACTATTGCAAGGGATGGAAAATTCCTCAGAGTCGTGGGGGAGCCGGGGTGGTCGAATGGTAGAGCGTTGGACTTCTAATGCTCGGGTCGTCAGTTCGATCCCGGTTGGGGCCAAATATTTGTGCTGGCTTTTTCATCGTTGCCCCGTCTTTGATATCACCCTATGTGGTGGAAAAGGACGTTAAACCCCCAAACACCCACCCACTCAGAGTCGTGTCCGATTCACTCACTGCACGCCATCTCTGTTCAAGTTGTTGTGACCGTATTCACCTGTCTTACCGTGTTTATAATAACATTGGGGTAAGACCGGTCCGCACTAGAATCGAGCGCATTTTCTCAGGGGGGGTTACCATGCTAACTGGTTCTGGGCACAGCTCCACCAAACATAAAAAAGGGGTGCCACAAAATAAATTACTTTCCCCCGGAAAAAAAAAAAAGATATTATTTTCCAACCCGCAAAATGAGTAGTTTTCAACAGGCACGTGTGTACAAATTCTCTGTTGTAGAGTTTCCTACTTTGGGGACATTGAAATGGTTGGTGGGTGTTTGGGGGTTTAACGTCCTTTTCCACCACATACGGGTGATATCAAAGACTGGGACAACGATGAAAAAAGCCAGCACAAATATTTGGCCCCAGCCGGGACACGAACTTACGACCCGAGCATGGGAAGTCCAACGCTCTACCATTCGGCCAACCCGGCTCCCCCTGTGGACATTGAAAAGGTGAGGTTCAGCGGGCTATTTCTACAAAGAGCCAACTTAAGTTTTGGAACAATTTCGCTTGTGAGTGCGCCTGTACACTTGAATTACTCTGTACAGATACAAATACAGACAGATACAGATAACTTTATTGTCCCTAAAACAGGAAATTTGTCTTCGGCTTCACCTACAAGTAAAGGAGATCATGAAATCACAAAACCTCTCTCTCTCTCTCTCTCTCTCTCTCTCTCTCTCATGCCTCCAGCTGCAGCAGCAGCTGATTATCATAATGATTAGTAGTTAATGGCAGGTGTCTAAATAGTGTGAAGCTACACACCAACAAAACAGCTGGGAATGAACTGTCACCATTCAATCTTAAAACAAACAAACAAACAAACAAACAAACAAACAAACAAACAAACAAACAAACAAACAAACAATCAACGACTGGGCAACAACAACAACGAGCAAAAATCATTTCATATCTTTGGACAAAGATCATTTCAAACCCAAGCCCCTGTAATATGGACTTCCCTTCCCCACTGCATTCGTAATGCATCTGATTTGCTTGAATTCAAAGCCACACTGAAAACCTTTTTGTTCACACTGTCCTACGACTGGTTTCACCACAGATCTTGACCCATTCCTCAGAGCCCTCTTGCTGGTGGAGTGGCAGGCGTGTGTGTGTGTGTGTGTGTGTGTGTGTGTGTGTGTGTGTGTGTGTGTGTGTGTGTGTGTGTGTGTGTGTGTGTGTGTGCCTTGTGTCAGTACGTGTTACATGTACATACTTTTTGTTTTATTTAGTTTAGTTTAGACTGTATTTGTGAAGCGCCTTGAGCTCACCGTGTGGGGATACTGCGCTATATAAGAATATATTATTATTTTGGAACTCCTTGCCATCTTCTCTTCAGGAGAAACATCCCTTCCCTCCTACAGTTTAAAGCAGAACTCATAACACATCTTTTCAAACTAGCTTTTAATCTTTAAGTTTAAACTCCACCGCCTGTATTGATGTGCATAAATGTGTGCGTGTGAATGTTGTGTGTCTGTGTGAGCAAAAAGCGCATTGAGTGCTTTTCGAAGCAGAACTCCGCGCTCTACAATAATATGTAATATATTATTATTATTATTATGTTACACCTTTTCTTGGTCCAGAAAAGGACCAGACTGTGAGAGCCTGCCAGGGGAGCGCTCCAAACACGTCCATGCACGTTAAACTCAGCATCAGTGAGGCGACATACATGGCCCACTCTCAGGCCTAACTCACTTAGGACAGCGGGTGGCGACCAGGGGTGTTGCTTGTATTGCGCATGTGCAGACGGCGGGTCCGGAAGCTGGGAGCTGATTGAAAGGTTGTGCGCATGTTTACGGCTCGGCCCCGCGGCTGGAGTAGTGGTTTTTTGAACGTGATACGCAACAGCTGAGAGATAGATTAACACATACACAAACACAGTGGTGAAACATTTTTTGGGGGGTTGGAGGCATTTTGCCACCTAGTGTTTCGGTTTGCAGTTTCGGTCTCTCTGAGTCTCCCCGGGCGGGAGAGTCACTGAGTCTTGAGAGTTACCGCCCTTGCCGGGCTAGGCTGGTAGAAAACCAAATTCTACAAAAAGAGTCGAGTTGTAGCAAAAAGTCCCTATCCGTCCGCCACGCTCTCCTATGGCGTGGGGAGCCGGGACGGTCGAGTGGTAGAGCGTTGGACTTTCAATGCTGGGGTCGTGAGTTCGAATCCCGGCTGGGAGCCAAATATTTGTGCTGGCTTTTTCCTCGTTGCCACATCCTTCACATCACCCCTATATGGTGGTAAAGGACGTTAAACATATAAAAAACTCACCCATCTACTCTTATATAGCTTAGCGGTTAAAGTGTTCTTGGTATTTTGAAACCGTGAATATTTTGTCGTCGCTTGTGTTTGTGTGGAGGGTCGTACTGTGCATGTTTGACGTCTCCTGCGATCTCAGTAAACCTAGCTAAATACACGTGTACTATACTTTGCTATTCACGTAGTCCGCGTACAAAGTCCAAGTGCCCCCACCCCCTCTTCCCCACCCCCTTCTCCACCTCCCGCCCCCTACCGCCCTCTCTGTCCTCACAGTCCCTCTTTCAGTGATGTTGCTTTAGTCCTGCCAGTTTTGATTTTTTTCTTCTTTTCTTGTATTTTTTAATCTTGTGTAGTCATTTTTGTTGTTGTTGTTGTTGTAGCAACGGCTTATTGAAAATTAGTCATTCTTTGGTTAAACCACTTCCGTTGGAAAATAATGTTCGTTTGATCGTTCTCTCTCTCTCTCTCGTCTTGTGCGTGCGTGCGTGCGTGCGTGCGTGCGTGTGTGTGTGTGTGTGTGTGTGTGTGTGTGTGTGTGTGTGTGTGTGTGTGTGTGTGTGTGTGTGACCGAAAGTGAGATGAAATGACTGACATTGTGCATTTAGACAAAAATTCCGGGTTAGGTCAAGGGCGTCGTTTTGCTTATTGTCATTACATGTATACTGTGAAGTACTTCTATTTTGCCGTGACTCCCAGTAGTGCTGTACGCCCAGGTCGAGCTTGTGATATGTGATACCGTTTTTTTTCCTGGCTACCGGGCTGCTCATCGGGGGTTTCTCTCCGGGCTATCCGGCTTTGCTCCCCCAGCAAAATTGTTTTTTTAAAAAATAGGATAGGATTTGGGTGGCGCTGCTCCGCGGCGACGCGCTTCCCCCTGGGGAAGCAGCCCGAATATCCCGAAAGGGATAATGAAGTAGTAAAAAAACAAAAAAACAAAAAAACAAAAAAACCAAAAAAATTGACCAATAAGAATAATAAAATTTATCTGTGACGCCTGTCCCTCATTAGAAGCTCCAGGCCTCATTACAATATTAGGTAAGAACAAAATTGACATTCAAGCAAGCATTTCGCACACACGCACACACGCACACGCACACACGCACACACTGACACACACCCACACACATGTAAAATTCTGCAACTAAAGTAAGACACGCAAGAATTTAGTTAGTTAGCCACTTTAAGGCCTCAGTGACGCCGCAACAAAGCAACACAGACCATTTCGCGGCTAACACACGAGAGGACAATACAGATTTCTGAAGCAACAAAAATAGCAACCACACAGAGCAGCTCAACCAGCGAGACAGCCATCTGCGAGTCACGGCATTCACAGGACGTAGTAAACAAGAAAAACAAATTAAAAGCAACAACACCTACATCTGGCGGTTTTGGATAAATGATAAAATTATTTCTCACGCATAATCCACGTGACCTCTAAGAATCTCAGATGCGAAATCACGTGCTAAAGTTCTGATTGTCAGCGGACCACGGGAGCCGGTGGGAGTTTTGCAGGCCAAGGCGAAGGTCGTTCGTTACCCATGACCCTCAGCTGGCCAGGTCGTCGCCTTGTGCGCTTCTAGTCAATGTCCTCAGAATGGATTCCACGATAGGATCGTCGTGTCTGCAGGCGCCAACCGTTCCCACTAAAAAAAAAAAAAGACACGTAGGCCTACGACTCCGTCACTCATGCGGCCTTCACCTTGCGCCGGGCAAATGACCTTCCCTGGGAACCGTTCCCGGGCGCTGTCGGGGTTTCCCACAGCGCCGCATAGCTGGCAGCTTGTCCTCCAGTGATAATCTCCTATCTGTCCATCGCCAGGTCGGATAATCTGTCCACAGCTGCATTCATCACATCTCCATTAGTCTACGGCGGTTACGTTTAACGCTCTCAGGCTGTTGGTATCAGCAGGGGAATCCGGCAGAAACCAGTCCACCATTGATGCTCATTTTTCTTCGGTTGGGACCCTTCGTCTTGTTCTTTTACGATCACCCAGAAGGCGACACCGGTTCTGTATGCGAAATATGCCGTACGCTGCAATGTCCTCCATGCCATGGAGCTTAAAAATGTGGTAAAATGGTCTCCTTTGGACAGAACCGTCGCTTGTAGCTGAGGATCCAGGTATTGAAGGCTGCGTAATGATCTACCGTGACTGACACAACCGCAAAGCGACGCTAACTGAAAGTGCGTCTGGTGTTCTCACCCTACTGTACTCAACATTTTCCCCCTCAAAGCCGGCCCACCATTTCAGCTGCAAAGGGCAATATTGGTGAGATAATAAAAGTGATATATTTGGGGTTGGCGTATCGCGGTTACAGCATCATAGAGCGCACCACGAAGAGGTGGTGATGGAGCTTGCGATACGCTCCTCGCGCTCCGCTGGGTTTCCAGAGTGTACAAAACATAGCCCGTGCCACCAAGAAGACGTACGAGGTGAGACCACAGACGTCTCCAGAGTCACGCTGGAGCGTCCATGTGGATTCTGGGAGTAACCATTCCGACGCTATCGTCAACACGTGAACTCTCTGGTACATGCAAAGAATCAAAATACTAATACTGCTGCTGCTGCTGCTGCTGCTGCTAATACTGCTACAGCTAAGAAGAAGAAGAATTAATTAATTAAAAATTACCAGTCACATTTTGAGATATGTGAGTTGTGAACTTTTTTCCTTCTTTTTTTTAATCCAGAAGGGTGCTGGTAAGTCGTGCGGACATTCCATATTCGGATAAAGAGTTCAAATCCCGGTTGGGAGCCAAAAGTTTGCGCTGGCTTCTTCCTCGTTGCCCCATCTGTGATATCACCCACATCATTTGGTGGAAACTGACGTTAAACCCGCAACCAAGCAATCAACCAATCAACCAACCTGACGACATGGTCACTATACTCCAACTGTTCCCACGCCGTCCCGTTTGGGCACTTGTGCACACGCTTTCCCAACAAGGTGCTGAGAATATACTGAATAACATTATTGTGTAAAGCGAAGAAATTTCTCTCGCGCGCCCGATGTGTGCCGTGAACTGAACTGGTACTCTACGGGTTGGAGGGGGGGGGGGGGTATCAAGACGGCGGAGAGTGTTTCTGATGCTACCACAATCCAAAAGAATTGACGGCCAGATTGCTCTCAGTTTAAGCTACATGTGTGAAATATTCGCACACACTAGAGAGGAACACATTACAATCACATCATGCGAAGGGCCAGCTCAACAAATTAAGTTTCAGAATTTAGAATTGCATTTATTTTTCATTTTGTGGACCGAACATTTCCAAAGCAGAGGGCCGGGGAGGAAGCCGGAGTACCCGGAGAGAACCTCCGACGCCGAGTCGGCCCGAATGAACACACGAGAAGAAAAATCCTTTGCCCCGAGTGGGACTCGAACCTGGCCTCTCGCACTGGTGGCGAAGTCTTTACCATTAGACCAACGACCGCCCCAAGCAAGCATCGTCGAAACTTTTGAAGTGCCGTAGCACCGCACACACTCTCAACCAATTTGGCTATACCCTGTGCGATGGGAAATCTGTGATGAGATCTGAGTGGTAATAGCTGTAGGCGCATCGTCATCTGGGCCCGTATGTAAAAGTCGAGGTTAATTTAACCCACGGCTACGGGCCTAACCAAGACTAGGACAAAAGAAACCCTAAAGCAAAATGAAATAAGAAAGGAAGCGAAGAAACGAAAAAAAAAAAAATCCTTCTATAAGGGCATGGGGAGCCGGGGTGGCCGAATGGTAGAGCGTAGCACTTCTAATGCTCGGGTAGTGAGTTCGTATCCCGGCTGGATGCAAATATTTGTGCTGGCTTTTTCATCGTTGCCCCGTCTTTGATATCCCCCGTATGTGGTGGAAAAGGACGTTAAACCCCAAAACACCCACCCACCCACCCACCCTATAACGGCATAGGCACCTTGCTGGAATGGACCCGCTACCTGATTTAAAACAAACAAACAAACAAACAAAAAAAAACCCAACCCAAAAACAAACAAACAAACAACCCCCCCCCCCCTCCAGAAAATTTAACCCTAGAGCTAGTTTTGTTCGAGATTAGACTCTAACCCGGGGCTAAACTCCCTAACCCCGACTTTTACATGCGGTCCCTGAGTGCTGATATCTATAGGCACATCGTCATCTGCGGTTTTAAGAGTACACCAAAAAAAGCGTCGCTGTCGCTACCTCGTAAACAACATTTGCTACACAGCTGATTAGAGCCACGCAGACCAGAGGTTGTTGTGGAAGGCATGTTTGATGGATGACCCCCATCTTACATCTGGGCACTGACTTTACTGTGGCAGTACATTTACGACGGAGGGAGAGGTTCTCGCGGGAAAAAAAATTGGTGTGATAAATTCAACTTTACTTATCATTTTGTGGTAGAGACATTCTTATCTATAGCGAAAGGTGGGGGTAGGGGTGGGGTGTGTGTGTGTGTGTGGGGGGGGGGGTTGACCTCAGTCGAGGACTTTGTCCTTTGTCGTATTCATATCACACACACACACACACACACACACACACACACACACACACACACACGCACGCACACACACACACACACACACACACACACACACACACACACACACACACACACACACACACATGCGGTGGACTCGAGCCGATGACAGGCTTTAGGTTCGAATCCCCAAATGGCAAAATTTGTAGAGTTTTTTGGTGTGCTCCCGTCTTTAAAATCGCTCACGTTTTTGTGTGGATAAGCTAGCCGAGAGAGAATATTAGACTTCTTTATGCAAATTTATCAGCGTCGCGGCTATTTTTTATTATCATTATCATCATTTTTTATTTGTACACCTTATAGAGCCTTATTTCCATTGTGAAGGGAAATGCTTTGAATCACCCCTGAGCATCGCCCATCTTCCGCGCGCACCACTTTATCGTCTTTGACAGCCACGTCAGTCACAGCATGCATGCCGCTGTCTTCAACACAACTGTAACTGTTACGCGAGTGTTGCACGTGTGCTTCCGATGGGGTGGCAGGTTCCAATCACTGCGTATACTGACACAACACTTGTATGTTTTCCTTCGGCCCGCGCCGCGCTGTCACCCACTCCTCCCAACGAGTATGACCTTCAGCTCAAATTAACGTCATATTGACGCTGCTTACAGATCAAGTTGATATTTTGGGCCGGGGGAACCGCATTGGTGCAGATGCTTCGTCCGTGCAGAATATCGTGCACTACGTGCAGTGCCCGTGAGTTCTAAGAAATCGCTGGAGTGTCGCGGTACTGGGTGTTGTTGTCTGAACTATGTGGTGTATGTTTGCAAGTTGGTGAATTTGTCTGACTTATGACTGGTGTATGTTTGTGTGTATATTCTCTCTTTAGCATTGCCATTTTTTTTCTTCTTTTATTGTGTCTCTGTCTGTCTGTCTGTCTGCCTGCCTGCCTGTCTGTCTGCCTGCCTGCCTGTCTGTCTGTCTGTCTCTGTCTCTCCTCTTTAGCCTTGCCATATTTTTTCTTCTTTTCTTGTGTCTCTGTCTGTCTGTCTGTCTGTCTCTGTCTCTGTCTTTGACTGCCTCTCTCTCTCTCTCTCTCTCTCTCTCTCAACCCCCCCCCCCCCCGCCTCCCCCCCTCTCTCTCTCTTCTCTTCCTTCTTGTCTATTGTGACTAATTAGATTAGATTTCTTAAAAACCGCTTGGCATAGAAGTATGTGGTTCAATTGTCTATGCTACCTGGCGTGTGTTTAGATACTTAGGACTTTGTAAGATTGGTGGTTAGTGTATGTGTGCGTGGGTGTGAATTATTATTTTGGTTTCGTCTTGTCTATTGTGTCTTATTCGTTTATGAATAGGTTAATAGGTGCCTGTCAACTATTATTCTTCTGTGGCGTTATACCACTCTAACAAACGTGGTCGTTCTCGTTTATTTTCTCTATCTCTACTTCGAGAGCACAGGCCGGCGCAGTCACAAGAGCAACTCTATATAAAAAAACAACAACAAAAAAACTAGTAACGGTAGCAATAGCGCCTTTAAATGTCTTATGTCCGTTACCAGGTCCCTGTTACTTGGAATCAGATCCCTCTTACAATCAGAAACAGTTCAAACAAGGAAACCTTCAAGTCCCGACTGAAAACCCATCTCTTCACCCTCTTGTAGCCGTGCCATGTTGTCGTTCTGCTGGTGTGAGTGCGTGTGTGCGCAGGGAACGGGTGTGTATGTGTGTGGATATGAGTTTTTATTAGTTTTCATCTGTTTTGTCAGTTTTATCTGTCTTGTGTTTGTTTTATCTGTCTTTTGTGTTTTTTTATGTCTCAATATGAATAAATATGTATTTAATGTAAAACGCCTAGAGTTTAGATAAGGTTAGGCGCTATATAAATATTCTATTATCATTATTATTATTATTATGGGCATGGTTCGTTAGCCAGAACTGGACCACAAACGATTACCACAACCATTGAGCCCGCAAAATGAGCATGAAAGATGAGAAATCACGTCTCCGAAGCAAGACTGCCCTCTCCGTAAAACTGGTAGCATGTGGCAATGTAACAGTAACGTTTCTGTAACCACAAGCCTGGTGTAAGTTGACGTCTCGCTCGCGGTAGGAAAGGTAACGGGACTATTTGACGTCGCGAAAGGTTCCAGCTTCGGCAAACAGTGACCTGCTGTGAGAAAGCGCAGTCTCTTGGCCCCTCGAGGTTACAACAGCAGATTCCCGGAAGTGGGTCCAAAATGTTCGTGCGCTGTCACCTTCCTGGTGTTTCCCCCCAAAACACACTTCGGCACACGCCCCTCTCAAACCAGACCCCCCCCCCCACCCCCCCCGTCCCCCCGCTCCCCACCATCCCCCTTCCTCCCGCCCTCTGGACCTCCTTCTCTTCAGTCCTCTCTCTCTCTCGCTCTCTGTGAGTGGAAACAGGGTCAGTATTACACATAGAGAACTGCATGAGAAATTTTCAGCGTGGCCAAAGAAGGACTGATGTATGAACACCATCATCTTATTCACCGTCGTCATCATCAGCAGCAGCAGCATGCCATCTCTCTCTCTCTCTCTCTCTCTCTCTCTCTCACACACACACACACACACACACACACACACACACACACACACACACACACACACACACTAATACATTGTGCCTACACACACACACACACACACACACACACACACACACACACACACACACACACACACACACAGATAGAGAGAGAGAGAGACTGAGAGAGAGAGCGCAGAAACAAAATCCCGAAATTGTTCAGTTCACCACACACCATACCATCTTGCCCCCTCCCCCATTACCCCTACCCCCCCCCCCCCCCAATCCCCCCCCCCCCTAACCCGGCCATAACACACACACACACACACACACACACACACACACACACACACACACACACACACACACTTTCCACCACCCATAACCCCTCCCCGAACGGCGTTAGTCAGAACCTGATGTCACAAGTCACAACCCAGTCATAGGTCCCGAAATACACTGGATAAAACCACACGGCCGCCCCGTTACTCACACCACATACTTATTCATCCGCTGCCGTACGGAACTTACTTGGGGACCGCTGTGTGAAA